>JAQQZZ010001504.1:0-12002 GCA_030265115.1 Mopalia vespertina
ACACACACACACTCACTCCCCCATTAGGGCCAGTTGCTCGGATGGCTATTATTCGCTAAGGCCATGTTTAATCGCTAAGAGTAGATTACGGGTAAGCCTTCGACATAGCATGACGTCATCTTATAGCAGATTTAATTTAATACTGCCCTGAGCAACCGGCCCAGTGCTTTTGTGTGTGTCGTATTGTGTGATAAAATCCGACCTTACGCTTAACATCGGCTTGTAATAATCAACCCAAACAGTCTGTCCCTACTGGGAGTTTCTAGTAAATGCAAAACATTCACAACAGCACCTTATTCAGATCTCCGCCCCAAAGGTATTCCTCATAAGATGTGATAATTAAGTGTGGATGTATTGCTGGAATACACTGTGTGTAGCTTCCTGTATTGATTATATTTAATAATGCCCCACGTACCTGTCATGGTAATCTGCCTTTACGACGAGCATGCTGATTAACTAAGAATAATGCTACCAGATTCGACTTTACGGAGATATGATGTACGTGTGCATTGAGTAGTGAAATTTTTGTTTCGCAGATAGGTGCAAGTCTTGTTGCAGGAAACGTTATTGTGGTATACAACCATTTCTACTCGAGTTTACTATCACGTGCTTTGCATGGTCTTGAACCAGCAGAGAGAACTTGTGCCCAGCATAATGTTGAGTGAACTGTCTTCTGGTTTGACTTTAAATCATGAGGTAAGAAAATATATTGGATTTAAATTGTTATTTAAACAGTAATTGTACGTTATTTATAACAATTTTATGCGTAATACATCTTAACTAAAAGAGATATGACAGATCTAGTTTTTGCAATGACGTGCAATATATGTTGAGCATCTTGGATTATTTGGCGATATTTTTTTTTCAATAGATTTTGATTCATAGTTTCAACTAATCCCACTCGTACAGCAAAGGATTTGACCGTTGTGACATGTTACAATATTACAATAATGTGTGTACAAAAACACTTTTATACGTGAACTATTTATTTATTTATTTATTTATTTATTTATTTCACCATATTTATACAGGGTGGTCTGTTCAGTGAGAACACTGCTCTCCTACAGGGCCCTGTTACATTCACACAAGCACACATACATTTAAAACATATAAATAGCGGATTTTATCAATTTGATGCAACATATATACAACAAAATGGCATAGAGTATTCTGATAATATTTCGTTCACAAATATATACAAGCGGTAGAAACATGAAGATTGTTATATTAGTATCTGTAAAAATATAATGTAAAATATAGATAAATACAAAATCATGTGTTATAAATTCATTATATATACAGACATTGTATGTTTTTTCTCGAAATAAGATATATGCGCTGATAAGGTTGAGAATAAGACTTACATGAATTAGATAAGAAATATATATATTTATTTAATAAAAATTTACACATTTTGTAAAGCCCTTAAAATTACACATTTCCTAAAGCTCCATAATAAGCAGTTTTAAAATTTATACTGGGATTCAAGATTAATGCAGGTAGTTCGTTATATAATTTGGTGCCTCTGTATGTTAGAGTTCGTTTACCAGCTTCCATTTTGTTCTGTGATAATAGAAGCAGTTTGTTTTGTGTCGAAGATCTGGTGTTGTGTGAATGTTGTTAATCTATCCTTTTGTATTTGTTTTGTGAGTATTCCGGACACTCTGAGTGGAGACACTTATGAACAAACTGACAGACGTGAAAGTTTTGTCTTGTGTTCAAATTGTGCCACTTTAGTTGATTAAACATGCCATTTACATGAGATCTTCTATGTTCCTGTAGTATTAAACGCGCTGCTCGGTTTTGTAGAAGTTGTAATTTTGACATTAGTGTTTTTGTACAGTTTGACCAGATAATGTCACAATAGTCAAATTGTGGAAGGACAATACTGTTGAAAATAGTTACCAGTGTTTTCTGGTTGAGATATTTTCTAATTCAATATATAACTGCTAGACGTTGAGAAATTTTTTCTGTAAGTTTATTTATGTGGGGTTTCCATGTTAGTTCGCTATAAAACCACACGCCAAGGTATTCATGGGTAAACACCTTTTAGAGTTTCACCACCTACCAAAATTAACAGATTGCCAGCTTGCCTGAGACCTTGTCTAGTACCAAACAACATAGTTTTTGTTTTCTTTGTATTAATTGTTAATTTGTTGGTGTTAAGCCAACTAAAGACATTGTCCACTTCTTTGTTAAGTCTGCCTTGTATTTCTGGACTGGTTTCGGCTGCATAGAATAATGCCGTGTCGTCGGCGTATAAAACTACTTTGCAGTATTTTATTATGCCTGGTAAATCATTGCTGTATAAGATAAATAGGAGGGGGCCCAGGCTCGACCCTTGGGGTACCCCACACGTGACAAGACTAGTATCAGATATACAATTTTTAATTAGTAATCTTCAAACCAACCTTTTTCTAGACTCAAGATACCATTGCTACTAAGTTCCTCTAATAACTGATTGTGGTTTACAGTATCGAAAGCCTTTTTGAGTTCTAAGAATATGGCTCCGCTTAACATACCAGTTTCCATATTTTGAAGTAAATATTCTGTGAGATCAGTGAATCTGGTAGCAATTGAATGTGTGGGTCTGAAGCCCGATTGAGCTTGAGTGACATGTGTTTTTCAAGAAAGTCGTACAGTTGACTGTGAACTGCTCTTACTAGAATTTTCATAATAACAAGAAGGACTGAGATAGGCCTGTAAGTGTTGTATCTATGCCTAGTATATTTAGTTTAATCAGATTTGGTTTTGGTAACATTCTAACGATTGAAGCTTTAGTTACATATGAAAGAATGTATTTTGTAAATGACTTATTTATGGTACTGATTTGCTGAATATTTACCTTTTACTTATTGGCCCGAGGATTTATCTGAATAAAAATACGTTTTCTCTAAAAACAAGGAAAAAACCCCACAAAAATCACATCAAGTTTTTCATTGTCAACATGTAAATAGATTTTCAACCAAGCTTCTTTAGTACCGGTTTAAATATTGACCCAGTCCCTAACTATTAAATATATTAGAATCCCTGCTTAAACTTGACATATATATGTATCGACCATCTGGCAATATTGTTTTTTGTTCTAAGAATGTGGACGCCTTGTGGTGTCTAATTGTTCCATTTAAAACACAGTGTGTCCAGTATTTTTATATAAAGAATGCAAATTCGAAAGTGATAATCAAATTTAATTAATGTTTTATACACCTTGATTTGTTGATATTGACTATTTCATTGACCTATTCAACAACTGAGTGTATGTACAAAGTGAATATATTAAAATAATGCCGTGTCGATTTTAAGCTACATTGTATATGTTTCCTGACAGTACAGCATCCATCCTAAGTGAACTGTAACAGAGTGGATGGAGAAAAGTTGATATTTTTGGTTTACTTTGAGTATCTGTGTTTTTCTTCAGACATTTGGATAGTCGTTTTAAGGGGAGTTGTTTTAATCTCCATTAGGTGCTTTGAATGTTTCATCAACACAAATTACAAGACTAGCTGTTAACTTCTTTGTGGTACAAAAATTTCTTTTCTGCTATTTAATGATGCCAGACAATACATACTATCTGCCATTCCACTTGATTTTTGAGCAATATATAGTTATAAAAAAAACTTTTAATTTTACCGCATAGTTCAATTCAAAGTGTTTGTTAAACATCGCACTCACGGATCTTCCTCTTCTATAATTAATAAGATGTATTTTCCACTTGTTACTCAAACTTGTTTAAATGCCACCCGGGTGATTACCAGAGACAGATCATGTGACCCTCATATACCCAAGGTCGATTGGGGAAAGTGACCTGCTAACTGATGAACTATGGCCGGGGGCCCTAGTTTAATCCGGTTTGCGTGACAGTTCATTGGTTTGCATTTAATCTTAATCATGAATTCTTAAGAACATTATCTGCGTGGTTAGTGAAGATTTGAGATGAGTGTAAAGAAGGCGAAGAGGCCCGGAGGCATGGCGTCAAGAAATCTCACAACAATTGTACGATCTCTCAAATTCTCGCCTGCTTTTGTATATTAATCACTTCCTAAGCTTGCATTGGAGCGCTCGTACAATGTGTCTGGATGTTAGTCTGGATCACTCACAAAAACCGAACCATGCTTATACCTGACATTGTTGAATCCTTGGCTGTTTCGCACTATTTGGAATGTTAGTTTTCAGTTCTTTTGCAACCGTTTAATATTGAGGTTTCTGCCGACGGATATATTGTTTTTGTTGATGAATTGAATAGATGAAGAGATAAAAAAAATATTTGCTTGCCTCTACCGGGATTCGAACCCTTTCTTTGTTGATATATTTTGAATAAATGAAGATAGAAACATTTGCTTGCTTATATACTCATATCTTGTAATATACGTCGACCGTATTAATTTATATCGGTTAGTTGACTATAGCTCTTGTGTGAACTTGTTGACTGAAAGCATGGCCATTCTTTAGATCTGAGATAGGTAGAAAAGGGGAGCTGTTGCTGGTGTTGTTGTCCTTGGCACGTATTATTAACTTAGATAGCTTTCACCTGACAATAATGATAGACGTTGGAAATGTGTACATCTCACTTATGAATCAATAGCATATACGCCTGATTACAGCGCAATTCGTGCATACGGTTAATTTGCAACGCAAACAGTCACTTCATGTTATGTCTGGCGCATTCTCAAATGAGCTCATTTCTAAAAAAATATTTGTTTGGTTTGATGTTTATATACGTTTGTGTAAGGTTACTTCATTCATATGACGGCGTGTCAAGACATTGATGGAAAAAAACACCACTGGGTTAGAATATTATCATTTAGAGCAACAGTTATACAAAAGCCCGCTGTTATTTGTAGCTAAATAATTCATAAGAAGTAAGGTAATATTTTAAAGAAAGACACGCCACAAACGTCGTCTTGGTGAAATGCAGGGGTTAACTCAACGGTGCCGCTTCGATCAATGGAGCAGACATGCTGTTCGGCGCTGTATTTATCAACTGTACGCCGTATGGACACCTATAAGAATATATGTTGAAGCATTGTTTACGTGTTGTTTAAATAGTGAGATGCGATAATAGACACCACGGTACATCATGGCGTGAATTGGTGCAAACAAATTTAACCGAGTGACTCCAATTGACTTTCAACCGTCAACAACACTGCTCGGCTTCATTGGATGTTTACCTTGATCTTAACATACATTCGCATACGTCAGCTACCAATTATACCAACGTAAAGAACAGCAAATGGACGTTTGTGTCGCACGTCTGGTTCGCCGTTTGTATGGATTGCATACCACTTCACATCAAGTGACAGTTACGGATATACGAGGTCAACAATTTGCTTACTGTTCGCGATTAACAAATGTAAACACTTTGGAGGAATAAAGTGATCGATTGTTGTTTAATGTAATGCATAACATAATTTTATTGACGTCGAGCAGCGACAGAACCATAGCCTAAATGCGTTGGGTACGCTCTGTTTAACTTAATATTCCTGCACTGTTGACGCACTAACAAATACGTCAAAGCCACCAGCCTTTAACCAGCGTGTTCTTCATCAATTGGCTTACAAATCTTATAATCGCCAAGAAAATATATATAATGATAATAATTATAGAAAATTATTTCACACTTCATATAATATAAACGTATGAGTATAACAATATTAATATATTTTTCAGAAAAAAATTGTACAACATTATGTGCCATTTTTCTGAACGTTTCGACTCAAATTTGCGGACGGTTGGGAAGGAGCTTCCCGTTGCCCTGCTGCTATCCGAGCTAAGGGACAACATGAGGCTGATCTACTTGTGATGTATTTATAACCTTCATTACGGCGTGAAGCCCCAATGCATCGATTAGAACTACGTTAGTATTAACGTTATGCTATCATAATGAAATACAGGATGTGTACCAATCTGACACCCGGTTTTATTTTCCACACCAGATGGAAAAGGCTTGATTTATTTGGAATCAGCGATGTTTCATATAGTCAAAGAAAAGCCTGGCTTTGTCGAGCATAACAACACTGCCACAGTTGTGATAGAACTTATGCAATGAAACCTGAAACTCCAAAATGACCAGATGAAATCAACCGGAGAAGAACTACACACAAGCGAAAATTATTCTTGTAATGGTGTAATGTTGCTGAGCTATATCGGATGTTTAAATCGAATTACATGCTATTTCTCTTTATTTCTGGAACTGTCATATATAATAGTTTGCCGTAATAATAGATCTAATCGAGCGTTGGGTATACAGAAGTAAGATGCTATTAAAGCTTACTAAAGAACTGAAATTATTGCGATTGATGTATGCGCTGATCTATTGCTTCAGTGTTTTGACATGGGCATTATCTTTTCAGTTTATTTGTAAGGCAATAAGTCTCGGGTATTGCCTTATTCATTAATTTTTAGAACAACTCGTGGAGTAGGAGATAACTGGCATTTGCGATTTCTTCGCCTTCCAATATTGTAGTCCCTGTTCAAGCCGTGTTTACGTGATCTATATCTTTCCGAATGGGAATCACAATTTCCTGTTTGTCTTCCAGCGAGCTGGTGGAGACGACAACCATGGCCTCTAGCTGGGTACTTCACAAATCAATTTAATGGAAAAGATGATATGTCAATCCGACCTTTGAGTAAATAGCAAACTTAACAGTTTACTTTACCATTTATCTACTGGTACTATCATTGAACAACTGCTGCATTAAATATACCTTCTAGTTTGTGTCAATATATGTCAATATCTGCATGCGATTCGTTGAAGACCGCCCACACCCAACCCACCGCCCCAAACAAGCAAAGTGGAACTGTAGACTGCTTGGTACGTATCGTCGAACTAAAAGCTGCGATTGTTGCCTTTTGGATGCGTTTTGCTCAACGTAGGGACATTAGACTTATGGATGCGTTGCGCTGAAATACAAACAGGGACTAAGCTTTAGGATGCGTTTTGCAAATTAAAGCTGAGATTGTAGTCTTCCGGATGTGAATCTGTGAACTAAAGACTGAGAGTGAAGACTTGGATGCGTTTCTCTAAAATAAAGCTGAGTTTATAGGCTTCTGGTGTGAATCTTCCAGATGTGAAACTGCGAACTTAAGACTGGAAGAAGACTTTTGGATGCGTTTTGCTCAACTAAAATTTCGATTGTGGACTTCCGGATGTGAATCTGTGAACACAAGACTGGGAGTGAAGACTTTTGGATGCGTTTGGCTAAAATAAAGCTGTGATTGTAGACTTCTGGATACATTTAGCTAAACTACAGATTTGGACATTTGGATGCGTTACGCTGAACTGGGAGTGTAGGCTACTGGAAGCGAATAAATGAACTCATGCCTGACCGTGTATACCGCAGGCCATGATACCCTGATTAGAGTTAAAAATTAACAACTAAAACTATTGTGATTGTTGAACCCACAGAACTATAAGTTTTAAAATGCGTATTTCCTTATGTATGCCTTATAGCACATTTTGGGCATATTTCATTATCTATTTCTTATTGCACATTTTTGGCGTCAAGTCATCGGTACAGCCCCGTGAATTTAATTATAAGTACGGCTTTTGAAGTAGTAGACACTCGACATTGGCGTTTTCTTTCCGTTCCAACTTGTTTGCCTCTGTTAAATTGTGATTACGTGATCGGTATATTTCCGTTCTGGAACAATAATTTCCTGTTTGTCTTCCCGCGAGTGGGTGGTGGTGACAGCGTAGGCATCTAGCTGGGCACTTCACAAATCAAGTCAATTGGATTGATGATATGTCAGTCCGACATTATACCAGATGGAACCCTGAACAGTTTACAAAAACTCGCTTCATTGGTACTGGTACATAACTGGCACTATTATTGAACATTTGCCACAATAAATACAGCTTCACTGGAACTACAGTCTTTAAAAAGATTAAAATGAAATTCACTGTTTTAATTCTATAAGTCTTACATAGTTTAGATATTAACACAGTTTTTACCTTTCAGGCTGAGTTGTCTAAATTGAGAATCGTAACATAAAATAACTTGCTAATACACCTCTGGATGCGATTCGTTGAACAAGAACAGAAATGAGACTGCAGACTATTGGACACGTAAACCTCTCGCTAAGATAAGCTGATTATAGTTAAATAAACAATAAAAACATTTGTGATTTTTGAACGCATATGCTATTGGACATGTTTTGAAATGGTCAGTGTATCATTTATTTAGTATATTTCCTGAAAGAACAATTTTGTCTTATGTCCTCGATTTAGCTCCTTTGATGTGTTTTGATGACGACTTTTTTAGCTGGAGAAAATTTACATTGATGATTTCTTCAGGTTAGAATATGGCAATCTTTGTTCAAGCCGCGATTACTTGAACGCTATCTGTCCGATAAACTGTTTGTCGTCCACCGAGTTAGGGGTGACAACATCATTGGCCTCTGTCTTGGCATTTAAACAATCAAATCAATGGAAATGATGACATGTCAATCCGACATAAAAAAGACAGTTTTGTCTCTAATATGTGATTGGTTGAACTGGGTGTGTAAGGCTTATTGTTGCGATTCGTTAAACCAAACATTTTGTCAAAATTGGGAGTGTGTCTTTCAGATTCCATTGTCTTAAACTAAAAACTTTAAATGTAGGATAATTTAAGTGAAATGACAAAATGTTATGCGACTAGAATGTAACAAGCATATATTAAGACCGTCTCATTGTCACTTCCTGGGCAAGGATTATTCGAATGTCCATCAAAATGTATACAGTAACATACATACATGATGTTCGAATAGACGGACTCGTTCCCGTGAACGATACATTGGAGAAGGATTAGTAATCGCACACGCTAACCACTAAGTCACGGTACATAATTTAAATTGTTAGTCAGTTTGTGTACCTTTGATAGTTGACTGACATACAGCTTTGAACAATTAAACCAGCAAAATATTGTTCTAACTAGAATGTAATTTGTATGTTTTAGATGCAATTCCGACGTTAACGTTGTTGAGATCGGATGTATCATTGTTAAATTGTTTTAACAGTACCATGTATTTGTAGGCTGATTTGAAGGTCAAAATAAACTGGAAATCACTGTCTTAATCCAAAATGTTCATCAGAATAATGTGTCTAGGTGTACAGAGTCATTCCAAATTTGTTATTGTGATATAAATACATAAAACATTAGGATTGCACCAACTAACCTCCACCTTTCAGAACTGCCCACTTTGACAATTACCAATTACAAGTGATGTTATTATAGACACAAGACATATCGATTGTGTGCCATGTAAGAAAGTTCCCTTGATACATTGTACCATAGTTATTGTCTTAAAGTTTCCCACGGCTATGATGTAATAAAATGAATAGGCTGATAATCTCAGAATACAGATACCAGCAGATATGTTTACATATCAAAGAGAAAACGTGCCTATGAATTCAATACAAGTGACTATCTAACATGTATAGGGACCTATTTGATTAAAAACCTTTCTATATGTTGAGAACAATATCAACATCGTCAAATCAGGTTGATGGGTTTTTGACGTAGTTCATTATCAAAGTTGTCCTGTTGTAAAATAGCATCATTTTTAATCATTTATGAAGGCCTGCGGCCGTGACTGAGTGGTAGCGTGTGCGCTTACTGATAATCCTACTTCGATGTACCGTTCACGGGATCGAGTCCCTCTGTCAACCATCAGGTATATGAGTGAGTCACACGATGTGGATCCAGCAATCACGGGTGTGGCTTTTACGAGGTTTACTCACGGTTTTTTCACCGTAATCAAGCAAGGGGCAGTATGAAGTGGAGAATCCGTCGTCATATAAGTGAACTAACCTTGAGTACGACGTTAAACCCCACTCAAACAAACAAACAAAATCATTTATGAATAGGATATGAGTATTGGGATGCTCCTAATGTGTGATTTCTTTGAAATTGCAAGTTTGAACGTTGTTTATGTCATTAGAAGTTATTTGTAGCAGTATATCCGAAGTCTTGGCATGGGTTACGGTTTCTATCTTTACTGCTGTGAATCATGACTGTGGCAGTAGAAACGGTTGCCTTTTTGCAAACGACCGTGGGGATGTTTTTGTGGGTATAGTTTGTGCTAGACATGGTTGAACCCTTTACAGTATCTCTGGTATATGGCCAAAATGAGGAAAACCACATCCAAATGTAGACTATTACGTTATTTTCGTCACATGAGTATTGAAATAAGTTGCATGCATAATGTAGATAGTTCTTACCAAGAGGCTAAGCAATAAGTACAACTACTCATTGTTTATTCCTCAATTTATAGTATTATTCTTCTAAACTTTTTATCGGGGCGTGCTTAACGTTAAACACCTTTTTTGGTTGGTTTCCAATTTACTGTTTTCACCTAGATCCATCTATTTACTCTTCCACAGTGTTTGCATTCCCCACGATGCCTATGTAAAAGTTAATTGCTGATTTGTAAATCTCACTTGTTGAGTATAATTTAACTGTCACCCTGGTACAGTATGATTAGATTGTAATTCTTGCTAACTGACTTTCGACACTTCTTGATCATAGTGCTGTGGAAAAGTTTGAGCTAATGCAAACCATTTGCAAGATAATAATCCACAGGAATTGGTTATATAGTCGCTTATTCTTATTTCAGAAGACTGTTTTATGCGAATAAATTATTGTAAGATGCATCCAAAGCGAATTATTGAATCCATTTGTCGCTTAAACAGGTCGCAATAGTAGTTTACCTTAATTGCGAGACTAACAGCTGAAATCGCAAGCTCATTTAATCGAAATACTAGTTGTATGAATACAACAATTACAGTATTTGCTGGAAAGAAAAGTGACTTATTGGTTTTCTTGCCAGTTCACCTGAAGCTGTAAGGACCGTGTGAGTTTTTCTTTGACTGGCAAGTCTGTCAATTTGTTTTTATACAGCCCGAGGTGGAATTCTCCCCGAGAGACACCTGTTGCCCTCATAAAATAAACCTCATAGTGTTAATGTACAAGGGAATCTGATGAAATATAATCGCTGGCTTCGGGCATTTGTCCTCCCTGACACTAGACAACCATGGTCGTTTGTGTTTGTTACATACATAGTCTCTTTTCTGAAAGAATGTATTCTTATATTCAATGGATTCTCGCTCTCTGTATTCCTTATAAATGTGTTTTAGGAAAATCGTGGAGACATCTGGGTTGAATTTCACAATAATAATGGCATCGCGCTTACTTAAGTTGTATTGACATATACTAGTATTTAAGGTACTGACGTGGCCAAGTGGCTGGCATATTTCACTACTGATCCATATTTGATAGACTGTCCCAGGTTCGAGTCGCCCAATGGGCATAGTGTTTTTGAGGGGTGTCTGATGAAGTTTTTTAAAGAAGTTTTCTCTCAGACGTTCAACTTATTTAAGTATGGCGTAATAAAAAGAGGACAATTCGTCGTTATTTAATTGAAATACCCTTGAATCTATTCGACACCAATGAGAGATGTGTTTATATAATGCAAATAGAATATACCGTCATTAGGTTTTCTACATATCTTTGCGAATACTAATTTTACCTTCCGGTTTTCCACCGTCATAAGGCAAGTAACAGTGTGAAGTGGACAATCCGTCGTCATATAAGTGAAATATCCTTGAGTACGACGTTAAAGCCCAATCAATAGAGGTATCTATAATAATTATTTAACTAAGTCTTTTCAAAAACCTTTCGAAACAACCGTAAAGGAATAAATATCCAATTAAGATAAATAAACCTAAATGACAAGTTTAATATTAACTTTTGAATACAAAATCAGATTGAATGCGATCGATGACTTGGCGGTAATAATGCAACACGTTGATAACGGGGATAATCGAGAAGTAGAATGGTAGGTCATAACTGTTAACCTTAAACTACAATAGGATGACTTGTTTTAGTGGCATTTAGAAGCAGTGGCAGTAACATAACACGATTCTATGGATTTTAACTTCTATATTCTCAAGCTTGAGAAAGGTGCTAGTATCTGCACTGAAACCTTGCCCGATAATAAATATAGAAGTTGAAATCCATAGA
>JAQQZZ010001515.1:0-12001 GCA_030265115.1 Mopalia vespertina
CTTTGAAACACCCGGCGGCATGATGCCCTTCACCCGGCGGTTGACCGCCGGCCGCCGGGTCTTAACGACAACCCTGATATAAGTGAGATACCCTTGAGTACGACATTAAACCCCAAACAAACAAATTGACCTTAAATTTTTGGCAAGGGTCTTTCTTTAGCAACAGTTTTGTAATCTATGATTTGAAAAGTAAACAACATTGCAACAAAATATGCAGCAAATTAAAAAAATAAAATTCTTATAGTCCTATGGTTATGTACATTTCACGACATTCATTCATATTACAATGAATTCATTCTGTATCTCATTTAATCTTTCTTTCATTCATTCATCCTTTCTTTCATCCTTTTCTTGATCAATTATTATTATTTTGGCCTCTATGCATGTGTGAGCTGGAATGTGTTATGTAATGTAACACTGCTTGGGCGTCCAAAAGTAAGCAGCCTGGGACGGATTGCTTAAAAGATAATCTAAGATAAAACTCCCAATGTCGTATTAAATGAGTATCAATTACGACGTGACATCCAACAACAATCTTTTTCAGCAACACTATGTGTCTCCTCCAATCTAGGGGTGTTTTTGACAAGGTTTCCTCTCGTATATCAGTTCGACTGAGTTAGAAATGGACAATCATATACGTCATATAAGTGAAATATCCGTGACAACGTCGTAAAACCTCAAACAATCAAACAAACCGTAACACCTAAGACCTCAGTCTAATGCCAGTTTGTTTCAAGCATCATTCCATGACACGCATTTGAAGTTTAGCTTTGTCCTGTAAGCAAACGTGGGGTACTGTCCTCATGGTATTTCCAATCAATACAGGCTGAACTGACATCAATCAATGATAGCAAACGCATGCTTTCATAGTCACAGTAGCTTAGCTAAGAGCCTGCAAACAAACCATACGGACTCAGGCCTGTGCTGTAATCTTTTCCGGCATAACCTTAAAATCGGTCCTATAAAATTTTGTGAGATAACCTAACATTTGCATTTTCTCCTGGTTTACTGATTTTCTAAATACGTAAATGTGCCTTCGTGAAAAATAAAGCAAAATTGCTTTAAAATACAATCTTCATTGATCATCAAATGTCAGCAATAGAAGCAAATGCAAATTTAGATGAAGACTGCCAACAATTTGGAAAACCTATAAATCGGTCCTCCTAAATTAAGTTTGCATAACCATGGGGAGACCCTGTTCTTCCCAACAGCACAGGCCTGTCGACTGAGTACGGTCGTCATGGATATAATAATCAATATAAGCTGAACACTTCAAAACCATGATTAATCACTTATAGCAGATTAAACCACTAATCTAGGATTATAGATAGGCCTTCAACATGGAATGACAATGTCATCTCATTAAAATTTACAATGCTTGGAACATCTGAACCCTGGTAATAACAATCCATATAAGCTGAACACACCATGATCAAAGATAGCGATCGCATGGTTCCAAGCGCTCAAGATACAAGACATTTTGTTTTACGTCTAGTGTTGTTTACAAATAACTGAAGTGCTTTTATTTTGACAAACAGAGACTCAAACAAAAGCATGAAACAAAATTTGATAAACTGAGCATAGACGAAATAAGTAGGAAATAAGACAAGATAAAAAGAAAATAGATCAAACACTAAAATGCCACTTTCACATTCTTTACAAGACAAAAATGTTGCAGTGGTGACACATACACATGAACACGATGGTTATGACAAGCACATACAGACACATATATACACCATTAGAACCATTAAAAGAGGAGATGAATTGGCAGCATGCGATTAAAAGATGAGAAAAATACAATTGTGGTATGTTTATATCGTGATAACAATCAGTATTAGCTGAATATTAAAAAATCAGAGATAGCAATGGCATGGTTCCTAGCACACATTTAGAGCTTAGCGTGATTACAATCAGTATTAGCTGAATACTCAAAAATCAGAGATAGCAATGGCATGGTTCCTAGCACACATTTAAAGCTTAACTGAGTATAGTGCAAGGATCACTTCACAGTTTATGGATGTGCTAGTGTCATACACCGCTGTCATGTAAGTAAAATACTCTTGAGCACTGCGTAAAACACCAATCAATCAATCAATCAATCTTACCAATTTTGTTGTGCTTTTTATTTTTATATGCCGACTACTGTTAATATGTATTTGCTGTGTCTTCAGAACTTTTTGCAGAGTAAAACTAAAACGTACGAGGAATGGGTGTTGTCTTTCTACGGGCATGTATGTACTACTTCAAGAGCTTGTCACAAATTCATCCTTTTAACCAAATAAACCTCTGGTTGTTGGCTCAAAGGTATCTTTATGCTCTGTAAAGCACTGTCATGTCACAGCAAAACTGCCCTCTCAGTATTAAACGTAGTCCTAACTTAATGGTCCCTCACATTTTACTGTTGCTCCAGCGTGACCAGTCAATTGTTGGAGTACAGCGTCGTCATGTAAGTGAAATACCCTTGCGCTTTATTTAAACCATCAACCAACCAACCAACCAACAAATCAATCAATGGCTTGATCAACCAACCAATCAACTTCTCTAGCCAAGAGTTTTATTCTGAGCTACTCTGTATTACAACCCTTGGCGGATCGAGCGTATATAACCAGAATTACAGCTACGCCCCCTGGGGGATAAAGTGACTAAGTTTTGAGTTAAAGCGCTGACAACATATGTTGAATGTCATACTGAAATTTTGATAGTTTATTTAACTTTGTAAAGCACCCTTTGCATATAGACGAAGATTTGATGCCTGTAGGGGTGGGTAGATATGCAATACTTTCAATGAGCTTGTTGAATACCCCGAACATGTCTTTTTTGACAACACTTTCCCAACTTTCATAGTTGACAATGGCCATCATTTTTACTAGCAGAGTTCTTCTCATAACACAACATCTGATTGGTTGAGTAGAAGTTCCATCGAAACCCATCAATCGCTTAACAGTAGCGTTTTGTTATATCGCTCGATCCACCAAGGGTTGTAATGCAGAATAGCTCGGAATAAAACTCTTGGCTAGCGAAGATGCCAACCAACCTATTTATCCAATCTCTTAGCCATGCAAATCTTGACCCACAGATATAAATACAGCAAGAGCGATGTCACAGTGGTGTTACTAGGGTGACTGCCTACAGGGCAACAGAAGGTTGAGAGCCAGCTTCGTTGTGCCCTCAGACCTGAGGGGCAACATGAAATTGATCTGTATGTGATGTCTTTGTATGTTAGTCTTGTGATTGTTGTGACTCCCACACCATCATATGAGTGAAATAACCTTAAGAACGGTGTTAAACCCCATTAAAAAAACAAAACAGATAAAAGCCTACAGAGAAAGTATATTTGAAACGATACCCATGCATAAAAAGTTACTTGAAGTCTCAGATTGATTTGCCAAGCTTAAAATAACTTGCCCCGCGGCCGTGAGTTAGTTGTAGTGTGTCTGCTTACTAATCCTACACCAAGAGAAAGAGAAAGTATATTTAAAACTTGGGTCAAAATCTATTTAATAATTTTAAAACGATACCAAATGGCACTTGAAATCTCCGATTGATTTGCAAAGCTTAAAATAACTTGCCCTGCAGCCGTGGCTTAGTGGTAGTGTGTGCGCTTACTAATCTAACTCTGATTTACCTTTTACGGGATTAAGTCCGTCTGTCGACCATCGAGTATATAATTGAGTCATTTTTAACAAATTCCCAACAGACAATGTTATAGCATTGTAACTAATAATGTAGTGATAGTTATTACACAATCAGAAGATTCTTTTACTAGGTTTTCTCTTAGTTTTCCACCACATTTAAGTATGGCAGAGTGTGAAGTGGATGATCTGTCATAATATAAGTGAAATACCCTCGAGTATGACGTCAAATGCCAGTCAATCAAACAAACAGTAAAATTTCAACGATTTAATCATTTTCAAGACCTTTGAGCTTTTAACCACATTTTTCACAAAACTAAAAGGCTTGAACAGCTTGTGGTAGTGTTAATCTATGCATGGTCACTAACCAAGATGTTTATTCTGAGCCACTCTACTTAACAGCTCATGGCGGACTGAGCTGCAATAGCTAGAAAATACAGCTATGTCCCCTGGCGAATGATTTCATCAAGGTTGGACATATCTCCCTCAGCAGTTTTTCAGTAGCAAAGTCTGATCGTAACACGTCATCTGATTGGATGCCTGCAAGTTCTCAGGCAGCCAATCAATACCGGGTTTTCCAGTAATGACATTACATCAACAGAGTGATGTCCCATGTTAAAACTTCTGCTTTGGACATCCCTTGTCGTAAACTAATAACGTTATTTCGCTCAGGGATGTAACTCTGTTGTCATAACTGGAAACCCCACTAATGTGTGGCTGTAGTTTCTGATTATTTTGGCTTTGTCTTCCAAGGGTTGTTCTGTAGAATAGCTCCAAATAAAACTCTTGATTAGCTTTAAAAGCTGTAATCTATGTGGCATGGAGCTTTATCGCACAGTTGGTACAGGGTTATTAACAAGAAACTGGCATGGTGTATGTGATCGGAATGCTATTTTACTCATTTTCAGAACAAGGACATGTATGTATTCCTTTGTATTGCAAAATGTCCACAGCACTTTACAAAGCATGGTTCTAACGTCTTTATTATCACTGGGTCTATTTGAAGACCACACGTCAATTTGGTATAGCATGCACATTATGCTATTTGTTGAGATATATTGTATATAATTTACACATGTAATAATGTCTAAATAAGTTCAGTTTTCATTTTCAGATATAATTAAATTGCCAGCGTCATTATTTGACCGTTAATATTGCATCATCACATGTGTACGTTAACTTATAAAAATTGTATTTATTATTTTTTTTTCATATTTATTTTTCAAGACTTGTCTCAATGTGTATCACAGTACATGTATGTCTCATTTTCAGGGTACAAACATCACAACCTTGATATAAGTAATGATTTGGACTAAATTAGTATCTTATAAAGATTCAGCCTTGATTCAGTTGTTACCTTGTTCCATAGAGGTAACACAGGCTATCGCAGGAATGGTTTTATGTGGTTTCCTCCAGTTTTGCATCTTATTAATTAAGGCAGAGAAATGGACAATCTATAGTCATATAACTGAAATACTAAGTATGGTGTTAAAGTCTAGGGCCCATATGCATAAAGCTACTTAAATTTTTGTTAAAGTTTTGTAATATTTTCAATAAAATTTCAGCTTTTCGTTTTATATCGAAAAAAATGTTACTTGTGAAAAAATAAGTTTTGTTCAATATACTCTCTTCATTTAGCATCACAAGAATTTCTGAAAAATGGTGATTTTCTTTTTAAAGTAATGCTTTAAAATTGGCTAGGTTTTTTCTTATGATATACTTTAGTCTCTAGTATGTTTATGAATATGGGCCTGGTCAGATTGATAAATCTACTTAAAGGTGGCACTTGGTTGGTGTCTAAAGTAACCAACTGCATAAAGCTGACTTGGTAATACGAGGTTTCAAGCTATGACCGTATGGCAATAGAGTTAAGTCCCTTTGCCAAATAACGTTGCAGCTGTATGGCAAGGTATGGCAGGTTGCCTATACTGTCTATGAGGGTTATGGGTTTACATAAAAATATATCTTTATAATTATGACTTTTGCTTAAAAAATAATATCGCTAACTATGGGAAAACGAAATTTGTATACTTTGACTGAAGTTTAGCTGTCAATTTGCAACATTATTTTTTTTAATTTTTTTTTAACTGATCTTAATTGAGTTTTAAAATTATAGGTCACATCATTACATAGCAAGCACCATTTTGTTACATTTTGCAACATTACTTTTATCGCCTATGTGAAAACCTCATGGAATGACCCTCCCCTGCCTTGAACGATATTCCACTATGGGTTATTACTCTATTCTCCTTACAAAAGATATTGTCCTGGAATTCGATCAAGTGGTTAGCCTTTTTCTAAACAGTACATAAATTTGATTTAATTTTTTTGAATCTCTACACGGATTTGTAGGTTGATTAACATATATTTCCTTTTTCTATGAACCATTAAATGAAATTTCAGGTATTGACAGACTCGAGGAGTAAAGGCGTATGTTAATATATACATCCATCTGTATCAGTATCGTGTTGTGTCCAGGCATGTAGCTAGCCTGGAGTTTTTTAGGGCCAGCATGTCATTTGGAGTACGGGGGGGGGAGGAGGGTAAATATCGTAAAGCAAAACATATTTGATGGTTCATAAAAAAAATTTGACGTCAATAAGTTGTTCAGCTCCATAGCTACATGCCTGGTTGTGTCTAGCTTCATATAGGCAGTGTTGATAGAATTCAATTTCTGGTTAAATTAAACCATTAAAGTTAAAATTTGGGCTTTAAATATAAATATTTAGTCATAGTGGAAGAGAAATATTTAACAAATTTGGTTAAACTGGTTTGTTCCAGTAACATCATGCTATCTTTGCCTGTTACTGGAGGGACAGTATTTTTCCAAAAGAATAAAACACTTCACATTGTATGGTTGTGTTAGTGGGCTGTTAATCCTTGAACATCGCATTAAACACCAGTTTTATAAAATTGAATATTTTAATTTATTGATTATATCACCTACTGATCGGAATGTTTATTTGAGTTCTATCAACCTGCATTTCTAAGAAAGCTGTGGTGTTTGGGGTGTCGGTCAGGTAAACTTGATTCCCCATATCTACTTGCCAGTCCTCAAGTGATATAATTACCCCAAAATTAATATTTTTTGTTTGCACTATTGCAGAATTACACAAATTTTTCGGCAAATCTCAAATTAAATGTAAGCAGATCTACATTAACTGCACTTCTGGCTTAGTACATGTAGTTGAAGTAAAATAAAACTGAAAACAGTAACAGAAACTTTATTTTCATATGCACGGTCAACTTTTTCTGGGCAGTGACTGTGTTTGCCAACTAGACCAAAATAGATCTGTTGCCATGGAAACTGCCTTAGAAACCTTAAATGATTGACATAAAGATTTATTACTTACTAGTACCTTAAGCCATTGCTCATAGCCTATTTTTTACTCCTAATTTCTTTAATGACTAATCGAATGAGCAATAAATATTTTTAAAAATGAATTTTGGTTGAATATGTCCCGTAAAAAGAAATAAAATATTTCGGTGAAATATTTGCAATTGATTCTTTATCTGACTGACCCCCGACCCCATTTAAAACTCGGCACTGCATATGCGTGGTCTTTTAGATATACATGTATCTACATTTTTGTAACGCACCTGTACAGTGAATTAATTTAATTTTCCACTTTTAGTATAAATGTTGGGGTTTTGTTTCTAATTTTTCTGGTAGAATTGTCTTTTCAAATTCACTTTTTAAATTTTTTAACATTGTGAAGTTACGTTTATGCAATTGCATTTTCTGCTTCCTTTTTTTATACTTGTCTTCTTTGTCGCGTTTTTTTTTACATTTATGTGTTAGTTTGATAAGGTGTTACGTGCCTACTTGTTGGAAAAAATGGTCTCTGAATTAGAAGTCGGGATCAACCGTCAATCACAATACCTGCGTAGTTTTGTTGGCCGTATCATTTCATATTTATACATGTATCTATGATCATTTTAAAACTGAATGTGGCTCTCGTAATAGCCGGGGTGGTTTTGACGAGGTTTCCTCTCTGTTTTCCACCATAATTAGGAAAGGAACAGTGTGAAGTGGACAATCCGTCATCATATAAGTGTAATACCCTTGAGTATGACGTTAAGCCCCAATCAAACAAACTATCGATATGCGTTTCACAGGTTCGAGGATCCATTGTGTCTCAGGGGGCCGTCTTGATTTACCACCATACTTAAAGTAAAGAACAGTGTGAAATAAACAATTGGTCATCATATAAGTGAAATACTCTTGAATACTATAATACATGTATTAAACAGAAATCAAACAAACAAACACAATCTAAGTGGAATTCTTTCGCCCATTGGGCTGGCATGCCATCATATGAGTGAAATAAGCTTACATGTTATGGTGTAACTATGGCATTAAACTCTAATCAAAACAAATCAAAATTGATTCAGGGATTATCTATTTGTTACAATGATAGCATCTTTTTTCTCAAAATTTGCAGAAATTCTAACACAGTCAAGTACAGATCATTAATAAGAATTATGATCTTTGGTTATAACGTAGATTTCTGAACTGTGCTTTAATTCACTGGAAGCTTTTTCACCTATCCCGTCATTCCAAATTAACTCCGCTGAACGCTTCCAATTTTCCTTTTCAGACTAACCTTAGCCTGTCTCTTACTTTCAATAGTCAAATTAAACTGGAGTATCAAGTTATGATCTTGCAACAACAGAATACATCACTTTTGAAATACATGTAACACTGGAGATTGGTTTCTGTTGCCCTGTTGTCCTGTCTCTTTATAGTTGCCTGTTTGTAGTGAGACAATGGGGGTTCCTTCACCCATTGGGCTGGCATGCTATCGTGAGTGACATAACCCAAAGTTCAGTCAGCAACATAGGTTTCTGTTGCTCGGGTGCTTTTAGGCAACATCAAGTCAGTCTGTGTGTGATGTCTGCCTCATCTTGTCCTTACCTGTTTGTAGTGAGACAATGGTGGTTTCCTTCACCAATTGGGCTGGTATGCTATCGTGAGGGAAATAACCATAAGTAAATTCAGAATTTTAAAACTTGGACAATATGTGGACTTTTGTAGGTTGTGAAATAGAGTTGATGAAGTCATGTGATTCTCGATTTGCTTTTACTCTGAATATTGTTTTTCTAAATCACATTTTTTTAAATATACGTTTTCGTACAGAAATGGTTTTCTGAAATTTTGCATTCTTGCAATGTCAAAATCCAACATTCTCTTAATACAAAATGCACTGTGTTTGTTATGTATTATTCTAGAAGCAAGACCCGAGTAGTATAATAATATTCTAGAAATTGTTATATGTACACCAGATTCAATATTCATCAATATTGACTTATAGTTTTTAACTAAACCTTAACTAACATTAATTTATTGTAATATGACTCCATCTAATCATTCCATTTATAGAATTTCTCTAATTTAAATCTCAAAAACACTCTTGTCTCCCCCCTCCGCCCCCTATATACAGTACACAGTGTATCTTCTTATCTCTTCATAGTTGTAGAAAATAACATATTAAAAACCTAATAGATAAGGGTATCTATTATTAATATTACAAATAATAAATGTTTTAATTTTATCAAAAATAAAATATAATTCATTATGTTTTGTAGTTATCATATTCAAATTTGTTAATAAGTATGTAAACAATTTAATGTTGTTGTAGTAGTCTATCATTTAATACCAGGGAATCTGCAGTCATTTACAAACTATTCATTTTCATGTATATATAAATTTGTCTGTTGAAATCTAGTCCAGGCATGTTTTTCGTCTCTATTCACCCATAAAAGTATACAATTTGTCAGATTATTGACAGTATTTCTGTCATTAGTTAGAGCTAACGGAACATTATTTTCGATTAGAGCAACACTTCACATTTTATGGTTGTGTTGATGTGTGTACTTTTGGAATACGTTGCTGTCATATTACTCATCTATACATGTATGTACAAGCAAGTTTGGTGCTAATCATTCGTGGCTTAGTGGTAAGCTTGTCTGTTTCCTTGTCACAGGTGGTTGGAGGGAGTTTCATGTTGCCCTGGTGCTCTCAGAGCTAAAGGGGAACAGGAAGCCAATCCGTTTGTGGTGTCTGTATTGCATCCTGTTATTGTTCTGTATTTGCCCATCTTGTCTTTGGGTGGTTTCATTCACCCATTGGGCTGGCACGTCGTCATAAGTGAAATACCCTTGAGTACGATGTTAAACCCCAATCAAACAAACTGTTTCCATGTCTGCCTTTGATGCCCTGTTTGTCGGTCTGTCTGTCTGACTCGGGTATATTAGTGAGTCATATGCTGCTCACGAAATCAAGGGTGTAATTTTTTACAAGGTTTTCTTCTTTTTTTTCTCACTTTTGTAAGTAAGGCAAAGTGTGAAGCGGACAATCCATAATATAATGTTAAACCCCAATGAAACAAAAATAAACATCAATCCTATAGGCTATGCTGGATGTTCAATTCAATTCTTTCTTCTCTCAAAAAGCCACCAGGTGGCACCAGAGGTAACATACAATATAGTTGAATTACATGTCAAACCGGGGTTTCAACGTACTTTGATTGGGGTAGCCGATCAAGTGTCTAAGCTATTCTTCCTTGGGAACTTAGGGTATTAGACTAAGTGTTTGTATACTGTTAACAACTAAGAATTTGTGGTATCAGACAAAGTGATCATCTACTATTGGGAACTTAGGGTATTAGACTAAGTGTTTGTATACTGTTCACAACTAAGAATTTGTGGTATCAGACAAAGTGATCATCTACTATGAAATATTGGGCATTTGGTTAGATCATCATGCTAAAGATCCTATTGAGTGAAAGGATTATATGTACATGTAATAAATAGAATTGTTATTTTTAGTATGTATCGTGAATATGGTATTTGTGAGAAAAATATATAAAAAATGTTTTTTTTATTTTTATGAATAGCACACAAAGAACCTAGCTCTGATGAATATTGGAGCACCGGCGTGTGGTATGAACGCCACGATGAGATCATTCGTCAGATTGGCTCTCACCCGGGGGTATCGAGTTCTCGGAATACAGGACAGCTTCGACGGATTACTTAAAGACAATGTAAGAAAATAATATTTAAAACTATTTCTGTCAATTAATTCTAAGACAATTTGAAAGACTGATATCACATGTGAATCGGCAGATTGCCTTTTCTACGGCAGAAGTAGGTTTCAAGTCCTTGAGTAGGCTGTTAGACCCAATCAATAAACCAGCTTCCTTTTATCAATCAATCTATCACTTAATTTATTCAGGATTTAATTTAATTGGGCTTTGACCTGTATGTTGTGTTGTTGGGTGTTGTCAGGTGAATATATCACCGTCATAAAAGTGAAATACCCTTGAGCAGGGTGTAAAACACCAATCAATCAATTGATCTAATCCGGTTTAATTTAACTGTGGTTTGACCTGTATATTGTGTTGTTGGATGTTGTCTGGTGAATATACCACCGTCATAAAAGTGAAATACAGTTAAGCATGGTGTAAAACACCAATCAATCAATGTATCTAATGCAGGGTCCTCAGGGAGAACAATATATACTGTTGATGAGGGCCCTGGGTAAATAAGACGAATAAATAAATAAAAAAATTTAATCAGGATTAATTTAACTGTGGTTTGACCTGTATGTTGTGTTGTTGGGTGTTGTCAGGTGAAGCCTATCTCCTGGACAGAGGTGACGGGATGGTCCGGCGCAGGTGGCTCTCTACTTGGCACTAAAAAGTGAGTACTCAGTTGTGTAGCAAGGACATGTAACCTAGAGTTTTATTCCGTGCTTCACATACTTTACATTATTATCCTCCGCAAACTAAGCATCATCTGATTCATATAGTGTGGGCGCAGACCTGCCTTCACGCTGTATTCTGGAGTATTTTTTACACATAATTAATGTTAAATACATCAAAAAGCCATCAAAATACACACAAAAATTTATATTCTGTGCTATTCTGTAACACAAAAATACACAAAATGGTAAGAAAATACTCCTAAAAAAGTTTTTTTTTACACATAAATTTCTTCTAGGGTAGGCAGGTCTGTGTGTGGTTCTGGCAATCAAAGGGGTTGTTTTACATGGCTTCTCTCAGTTTTACACAGTATTTTAGCAAGGAACAGTGTGAAAGGAACAATCTGTCCTCAAATAAGTGAAATACCCTCGAGTATGGCATTTAACCTCGTAAAACAAACAAAAATCTAATCTATCTTATAATTGGTTGTATAAAATTATTTTTTGCCATCAAGTGGTTGGTTTACTGCAGCGGAAACTAATACAAATTCTTCCGTTTGTTAACAGTCAAATGTTTAGCTGTCTACCGAATTTAACGGCGGACTTCGTCCAGGTGGGTCCCTAAGTGTATCCCATAATTCTACGCTTGCTGGTGTGTATT
>JAQQZZ010001526.1:0-12000 GCA_030265115.1 Mopalia vespertina
GTTAAAATTCAAAACTGAGAAATGTGAGGACCTTTAAACATTTTGACTTAAGTATAAAACTGCTTTGTGGAATCGGGGCCCAGTTTGTGATGGCTTTGTATGGCATCATGAGATTATCCTGTATTTGTCTGTGCTGCCTTGTCTTTGTTTGTCACCAGTGTTGTGGTTTCCTTCACACATTGGGCTGGCACAATCAATGAAATAACCTGAAGTATGGCATTAAATCCCAATCAATCAAACAAACAAACAAAACAATCACATTTTTCCAAACAGTAACCTAGTAGGGTAAGGCAGATTAAGTATCCAGAAATAGATTGTGTGCTCTTTAACTGTTCTTTTCAAATATATATAAATGTTAATACATATACACTGTTTATGTAGGACTTTTTTTTATCAATAAGGCAAATATATGTTTTTTTAGATAATGTACTGTATATTGAAAGAGATGTTATTTTTTTGTTAAAAATTGACGTACATATGAAAATAATGTTTGCCCTCTTCAAGGGTCTTGTCCTAAACTGTCCAAAAAATATATTGTTTATTTGGGAATGTCGGTGGGGTTGGGTGATGTCTTAAAGAGGTAAACTATTTATACATTGATAACGGATTGAAGATGCATTTTGTTTTGCTAACTTTATACTTATAAAGCATATAAAGGGTAACTTGCTACCTTACATTTTAAAGGTAACCTTTTTTTCTCAGCTATGACATTTATAGAAAGCCATAATATTTTTGTTTTACCCTCCTGTTACTCTTATTTGTTTTACTGTCATTTTGTTATCTTCTTTTTGTGCCAGAACATGTATATGCCATAATATGTGCCAGTGTGTTTCTGACTTGCATAATGCATTTTCATATCTTTTACTTTCAATAAATAATGCAGTTATCTTTATACGTGTTTTATTTTGTTGGTTTGTATTTTTCTGGTGTAAGTATTTATTAGATTCATTTTGTTAACCCGTGACGATCAGAATTTTGGCCCATGGTCATACAAAATATAAAGTTTAAACAACAACTTCTGATTGTCATGATGGCACTAAGTGGATTGACTATAATGTTCTCCCAAGAATGATATCAAGAAAGCTTTGAACAACTTAAGTTTATTATATATGTATATTGCAGGCTCTTCAACTTATGGCTCTGGTGGAATACTTTATGGTTCTGTGTGGAACCCTTTTAGATCAACTGTAGCTGTATATACCATTAAAGTTTCTTCAGCTAATGGCTCTGGTGGAATACTTCATGGTTCTGTGTGGACCCCTTTCAGATCATCTGTAGCTATATATATACCATTGCAGGTTCTTCAGCTTATGGCTCTGGTGGAATACTTTATGGTCACCATTGCAAGTTCTTCCGCTAATGGCTCTGGTGGAATACTTTATGGTTCTGTGTGGAACCCTCAAAGATCAACTGTAGCTATATATATACCATTGCAGGTTCTTCAGTTTATGGCACAAGTGGAATACTGTATAGTTCTGTGTGGAACCCTTTTATATCAACTAGCTGTATATATATCATTAAAGGTTCTTCAGCTAATGGCTCTGGTGAAATACTTTATGGTTCTGCGTGGAACCCTTTCAGATCATCTGTAGCTATATATATACCATTAAAGGTTATTCAGCTTATGGCTCTGGTGGAATATTTTATGGTTATGCGTGGAACCCTTTTAGATCAACTGTATAGCTAGTATCTCCATTCTTCCCAATACCAACGAACCGGTTTTGTCGCAATGGTTCCAAATAGAACCATTAGCTTTTCCAAAGAACCATTATTTCTGAGGGTGTATACTGTTTAAATCTATAAATGACTTTAATAACAAATTATATTTCGTTAAACCGTAACAATCCAATTTGTTGTTGAAAGTTTATTTTGTCTGTCCATAACACGGAGGATGACTAATAATCCGCAGACCGGAAAAGTCCCGCTCTCGCCTGGTCAGTGTTTCCGTCCGGTCTCGTTGACATTGCCGGGATGTTTTTAAAATGATCTTCCCAGTGATAGGTCTCGGCGTCTTGTCCACAGGCCATATGACGGTACTTCATCGGTAAACCGTACGGGTAAGCGTAATGAAGATACACGTTGCACATTTCGTCTTCGTGACGGTAGCTAGAATTAAGAATAATAAGAAATATTGTATACAACTGTTCATATACAGTCTGTACCCAGCAAGTTTATGAATCTCTGGAAGAAATGTTTTGTTTATTTAATAGTTTGGTTCGATATCTATCGTTAGTTTGGTATTTAGGCTATAGCTTCTCAAAAAACAAAAGGGCAACCTTATTTCACGTATTGATACATCTATACACCACGTTAGAGCTCTGGCCCAGTGAGCCAAAGACCCGAGTTCGAATCCCGGTGGAGGCAAGACAAATTTTCTTAATCTGCCATAAAATATATATACACAACGACTTTGATAAGTTTGAATGGAAACTGGATTTGATGTGGTTGTTTGCGGTTGGATTATTCCGTGCATGCATATCTACCTGATTATATTGAATATATATCTTTGAAAAATAAACGAAGAGTTATAAATAGAAAATTTTTAAATTAGCAAATGATAAGACTGTATCCAACGAAATGTTTCAGTTAATGTATAAAATGAAACTATTGAAAATAATTGATACGGTTTTAGCATCTCACCCAAATTTGACGTCAGATTCTCCGGGATTGGAATACACGCACCTGGAGGCCTTTGGGAGAAAGAAAAACAAAACCCGTTTATAACATTAGTTAAAAATACAAACTAGAAAAACAAAAATTAGGGCAAACAGATATTTTCACATCATTGTCTGACTACTCACTTGTACTATACTCCACTTTGAGTGGAAAAAAGAAATAATCACGAGTGGCCATAATCCAAGTGTTTGAAATCGACATATATTTGTTAAGTATTACAGTAGACAGAGATTTATGTTAAAGACGCTTTAATTTTGATAGCTACTTATAATTGTTCCACTTTCTTGGAAATTCACGACAGTTTGCATGCAATACTTGGTCGCACGTCATTTGTATATAGGCAGATTATGTTTGTTCAATACATTGTATACATGTGTACATACCATTATATCGCCTGGATTCACATACATGTTCCGGGGCCAAACGTCAAATCGATACTATAAAAAGAAAAAATGCAAAAATCATTTGACTGGGGCAATATTAAAAAGGAATAGTTTCTCAAATAGAAAACTGGTATATACATCAGGTAAACAGAATTATGCCAACTTCAATGTATATACGATTTGACCTGGGATTACAATATAGGCCTACATATGTATATTTTGAATTAATACATATGTATACGTAGGCCTATACGTAGATAATATGTATATTGTAATCCCAGATTTGACTGACAGCTGACTAGGTTTAGATTTATAGAAATCTCGTCTCTATGCTTGATTTCGCCTTGCACGAACGACATGCCAATCAACTTCACGCTTGGCATTCAAAAACACACACATAAACGACAGAAAGTTCGTATTGTCGTATATTTGTTCGTTAGATCTAATCGTTAGATTCCAAACAACAATTGCTTTTGTATGTTATTTGGATTCATGAGCGGATAATTGGATCTAAGACACGCCACGTTAAACATTATAAGAATAAGCAATTCGTAATCTCAGTCTCGTCAGCGGACATCTTCGGCATTAGCAAACCAATCGACACCCTTTCGTATAGACATTGGCGTCAGATCTAAATTGCGACAGCCGAAACACTGGACGCTTTATAGATCAGATTTTGATCAGATTAAACAGTTACCGACTGTACGAATGGAAAAATGGTTTAATTCTATGTTCAGAATGAGTTCATCAGGGCATATACAAAATGTTTTTTTTGTATTGGTTTTACCGTAATTTTGGAACGACCACAATATTAACTGGTTGATTATAGGCCTAATATTTGCATAAAGCTACAATTCTGTGACTTAATCAAAGATCAAACACTCGAAAAATTAATAAAATTTAAAACCAATAAAATTATACACTTTATACTGTTTACATTTTAAATGCACCTTTTTGTGTATAAATCGATTAATAACGTATTTCGCTTTACAACTCCCATTCCTATTACCAAAGTAGCTGGCTTCCTGTTACCCTGGCGCTGTCTGAGCTAAAGGGTAACATGAATTTTTTAAGCCGATCTGTTTGTGATGTCTTTGTATTGTGTCCTGTTTTTGTCCGGTCTTGTCTCTATTTATTGGCAGAGTTGTTGAGAGTTGCTTCATTCACCCTAATTACAGAGTTCTGTATCTCTGATCGTCTATCATCTCATGTAGCCGTAGAGATACATAGTTTAAACGCTCTTAATTGTGTCATTTTAAGTTTTTACACTT
This sequence comes from Mopalia vespertina, assembly GCA_030265115.1. NCBI lineage: Eukaryota > Metazoa > Mollusca > Polyplacophora > Chitonida > Mopaliidae > Mopalia > Mopalia vespertina. The sequence goes on from JAQQZZ010001526.1 coordinate 4,331, forward strand.
ACCGACTTTTATGTGTTCCATTTACTACTGACCAGTTTTGTTTTGTATTCTGAACGCTGTGATGCATTTTTTTTTATGTCAATTGCGTCCTTAAATCGTCCAGAATCCGCGTTTAAGTAGAACTTCTGCTTAAAACCGGACCAGGATGTTCGTTCTCTCGACTATGAACAAGTGATCTTCCGCTTTAACAGTGTGGCTCGAAGCCTGGATTAGCCTGGTTTTGGTGTTATAGGTTATGGTGAGTGAGACTTACCTCTGGGAATGCCGGGTTTCCTCTTCCCACCTCCACCCAGGTATCGTCTTTAATGACATAACCTGACACAGCTCTACCTGTTAATTGAATAATTGCAAACAACTACACAACTTGAACTGTTATACGATACGTACATACTATAAACAATGGATATGAGGTACGGTTTTTCTGTTTTCAGTTTAATCTTGGCAGAAATTATTGACGGAGTTGGACATTTAAACAAAGTAATACTCCTGTCGAGAAAAAACTACATGCGCTTATATTATTCAACATAAATTCAATGGTTGATTACTGTGTCAACAGATTAGCACATGCATGTGCTGCATCAATATATATTTCTATTGCAGAGAAAGACAAGTCTGCTCGACTCCACCGAGATTCGAACCTGGGTCACTGGCTAGCAGGGCCAGCGTATTGCGTCAATGTATCGTATACGTTACTCACCGTGGTCATGTGTATGGATGGAATAGACAATAATTCTGACTGGGTGTTCATGGGGCCAAATACAACTGGAATCCGTGGTGTAGTCTACAAATGCAAATGGACACCATCAAAAAATAAATCAGTTCTGAACGTTTTTTTCATTTTATAATATAGATGTACTACATTAATCGAAATGTTCAGGTTAAATTATAAACAAGTAACTCATTTCCAAATAAACATTTGGCAAAACATTCCAACTGAATGACTTAATTACGATACATTGAGAATAAGCAAAAAGTAATAATAAATTATCTTAATTCAATTATATTATTTGTTCATAGTGATGAGCCTCGATATGTACCTAGCACAGTTATGTCGTCTTTACTTCGCTTTGGATGGACATTCATTTTCCAACATAACAAGCATTTCATCATTTTTAAGGCTATGTATACTGTTGTAGTTAACCGACGTCATATAAAGGAAAAATTCGTTAGCACTGCGTTCAGTCAGTCAGTCAGCAGTCAAAGTGATTCGTCAATACTAAATATCCCACCCGGTCGCTGTCCATGTTGGCACTGAGCCAACCACCCGTATAGCTCTAAATCTATTCGGCTCTTTGCGTCACCAAGTGAGAATTAAGCAAATCGTTTTTCAAAAGTCTGAGGTCTGACTAGTGACTGCTAGTCACTCTCCTCCGATATTTAATAATTATTGACCTTCGTCTCTGACCGACAAATCTCAACAATTATTAAATATCGTATAGGAGAGTGACTATCCGTCACTAAGGTTTGACTCGACCAGATATAGATCTATTTATACAACTTCGCGACTGCGAGACTGTCAAAATAGTCAGCATATTATTTTAATATTTTATTTTAATAAAGGCATTGAGCCGTTTCACTAATCCGGTTTTGAGTTTCTTTTGGGAAATAAATTACAATAAAACTTGTTATGAAACTGTACAGATAAAAAATATAATCTTACTTTCAACTTGTGCTGGAATTTTGCCAAAGTTTCCCAAAACGAGTTGACCCACCTCATACTTTGGCCTGTTTTATGAAGGAAAAAAGGTGGTGAAAATTACCGAGTAGGAATTCGTAGCAACGTTACGCCTGGACGCCGTGAACAGTAGACGTTAAAGAATGATAGGCTATGTAGTTCGCTGAGAGTTATCTCCCATTTTCTCGCCGTTATGCTAGTTGACTACAAAGCTCAGTAAACCACAAATAGACATTTAACATACCTTGACCGTATCTTAGTCAGAATTAAATCCAATAGCGCTTAGGGATTCTTAAAAACAACAAAAAACAAAACAACAATTGAAAGCCACACACACACTGCCACAACGAAAATAGTATACATTTACCTGGTTTCCTTTAGAAGTACAGACATGCCACTAACGGGAACGACAGCGTTATCCAGGTAGTCTGAAATATAAGAGTGTACCGTACACATATATTCAATTGACTGATGTTAAGTGTACTATGCTTTGCTTTCGATTGTGTGATAGGTACATATTTATTAAATGCTGCAGATAGAAGGGCGTGTGGGGGTAAAGTAAAGGCGATAAAGCATATTTAAGTCAAATATTACAAATTCTCATGTCATCATATTTTGTATTATTATATTGGATTTGCAAGTGCTTTAAAACATAATTGAAAATACATAGATATTGGGGTTTTGTTTTATAAAGAATATTTTTAAAATCTTGGTTGTGATGGCTGAGCGAGTAAGACAGTCTTCGAAGTGATGATAACTTTTTTGCGTGGGGGTGGATGGTAATTGTGTCGACCTATTTGTGTTTGTCAGACTGCCTATTTACTTAATTCTGGATGAACATTGCTTTCAAAACAACAAAACACTCACACATATTATCCTTTACTGTTGAAATACTTCGCCATCATAGTCATACGACTTAAATTAAATCCCTTGATAGTGAAGCTAAACATCAGAGAATCAATCCTGCAATCGTTCATTGGTCGCTCTGTATCGCGGGTAACGTATACATATACTCACCCGCAAAGTCGTCTTTTCTATGCACTTGTAATATGATATATTTCCCGCCATATCTACCCCCGATAACAATTCCGGTCTCTGAATGAAAAAAAGGACATAAAAAGGTGAAATAAATGAAGTTTTGTGTCTTTTAGAAAGTGAATATTAACAGTATTTTCATTTTTTAGGTGGAATAACACTTTCTTAGTTTGAACAAATTCTACTTCAGAAACAGATGCAGGTTGAATCTCGTCTAGGAGTCGAACCCATGTCCCTCAGTGTTAGGCACCGAATCGCCAGCAGTATATGCCAGCCATCTATATATAGGTCACTTAGTCACCCGGCCTTCTACCTTCTATAAAAGGAATACGTTACATTTTCCCAGTATTTTGCTTGTCTTGTAAGTGATCCGATAACAGCTCATTTTCAGCTGATCTTTATTGTGAAGTGATTATAAATACAGGTCTAAATAGCTTCCCAGTATTGTCACTTTGTCGATCTGACAAAATCGTATGCCAAACCGCGTTGATTGGTTGGTGTAGAATGGCCTATCACAGGGCTGCTCGTGAAAACTTGGTATTCAAACACTTATGGTTTTCGCTTAAAAAAAACATACAAACATACATTGCGGTTTAGTGGTTGACCCGATATGCCTCTTATATAGTTTCATCCAAACCTAGATCTGACGAAATCCTGTATCAAACGATGTCGATTGGCTGGTCAAAAAAAATGACCAATTAGAAACTTGATAGAATGACAAACCGTGCTTTGAGTCTTTTTTATTGGACAATTGAAACTTGACCTTTCATTAAGTTCGCAGTATCTGGCGTACTACTAATCCTGCTCTCAATATGCGACAATGCCGATATGAAAACAACTTGCTACTCGTTTAGATCTGCATGCTTTAAAGCCGATAACGTTATATCAATCTGGCCCAGCTAGAACCCGAAACGGTTAAGCAAGTAAATCCGATTGTTGGAAATCTGACAGCGCGTGGACTGCGTCATTCCGGCTGGATCTCTTTGCTTTACGTGGTTTTCTCCACCATCCACCATGGCTCCGAGGTCATATGAGTAAAATAACCGTAAGTACGTCCAAAAAAAATCAATTAAACCAAAAACTAGTGCTAAAAGTATGTTGTAGTCGTATCAATAACAGGCTATGTCTGATTCGTGGACACTTCACCTGTGTAATCAGCGTATATGTAACAAACAAATTTAAAGATAGATATATTTACCTGGCGGTAGTATCCAGCTATTGGCTCCACGGCCCCATTCTTCTATGGGGTACCAGGCCCCCATGTCTTTACAAATATGGTCATGTTTAGAGCAGTCCCTGGAGTGAATAATTATAGCTTTCATACACACCAAGTGGGAATATATTCTAGCGTAAATTAAAAGAATATTACTGAAGATAATACTGAGATAGTTAAGGCTTTTCGAAATTCATAAGACATCATTTGACACAGAACGTATGAACCATGCATGGAGGAAAGGAAATACGAAAAATTAAACTAAAATCGAAGCAAGTTACATTCGCATGATATAATATACTACTAGATTCCCTGGTCTAATATATTGAATTGGAATGCGAACATTTGGTTTAATGCACAAACTTATAAAGGAATAACAGTTAGCTTTATTTTCCTTTCTCAACAAAAAATACAATTGTTTGAAAATGTAGATGCATTAAAGGGTTATAGAAATAGTAAATCAAGTTATGGGAACGTGAAGGCACAAGTAATTTATAAGTGGCCGAAAATTGTTATACATTTGGCATTTTTACTTAGGAAATTTTCAGATTTTCCTTTTAATATCATATACGCTCCATGGCGATCATACATTACAAATATATCAATGTAAAATGTTCATCGCCCATTCATCCGTTAATTGTTCTCACCAGAATTCATCCTCGGAGTATGGGTCCTCGCAGACATGCACGCTGATGTGATGAACAATACCCTTCTGGTAAATAGGACGGAATCCAACTGGCAATGGAGAAAGAAGACAGCTAGGTTAAACCTGGATGTTTCAATTTGATGCCAGTCAATTTTGATAGGAACTATTTTTTCAAATTATTAAAGAAAAAGAAGAAATGTTAAGACATGAATGGTAAAAGCCCAATATCAAGGTTTTATAAACCATCAGTGAATATATAGACATTGTTTGACATTAACTTGGTAAATGGCATTTGACGTGTCTCACTGAACATTTAGGCCAAAATTGATACTAAATTTATAATATGTTTAACAAATTTGCTTGGCTTTTTTTTAAAATTATATACCGGGGAATTGGTCTATTTATTTATTTCACAGACACACGGTATTCAAGCTATATTTCCTCACCTACATACTCTTCGTCGCGCTCCATTTTCACACCTTTGCATACCTGCCATAATTTGGGGTTCTGAAAGAAATTTTTAAAATAAAATATTAAGAAAGAGGAAATATAAGTCTATTTGTTTTATACGGCTTTGTACGAAAGCCTATATATTGGTGCCAGGTAACGGGTAAAAAAAAGTGTAAAGAAATTCGAGATCACGACTTTTAAAGGTGAGATCACGATTTTTTATGTCGTGACCACGACTATGTAGTTACCAAATTAAGTCGTGAACATGACATAATAGAAGTCGAGATCTCGACATAAAAAGTCGTGATCTCGAGTTTCTTTGTCGTTTTTGTATTTACCCGTTACCTGGCACCAATAGGCTTCCGTAGTTTTTATATACACGAGGAATGAAGCAATGAAGACGAAACAATTCTTAATTTACCAAGTTCAAGATCTTCCGGAATTGGAGTTTCTCTTGACACGTTTAAATTTAATTTCGCACGTTCTAGACAAGAAGATGGGGTCGATTAAGCTATAATAAATATTCCATATCCCGTGTTGTTAGCTGCATACGAGTTCCGAAGTGTATGTAAATATTAATCGAATATAAAAGTTGATCATCCATAAATGCCAGATGTAACAATTCAGAACAAATAATGATCTAATATAGATGTAGAAAACAGACTTACCTGGGCTAGTACCGCATGTGATAAAGTTAAGTTCAACTCGTATATATCACTAGTGGGTGCAGCGTGTGATATTTCTCCATAAGTGAATATCACGTATAAAAATAAAAATTGGACGAATTTGTTCATGACTTCAAGACAGCTAATAATAAGGATATCTATATTTTAGGGAGAAAAAGAGAACTCTGTGTCAGAAAAGATGTTGTCAGATTTTATATGATTTGAGGTGGCTGCAGAATTAAATAGAGAAACAAATATGTATGGGATATATCGTGTTACAGTATTTCGTGGTATATTGTCGTGACAGCACGGGGACACTAACCAATCAAAAGGCTTGCATTGACATAGCATCCAGTTTCAACGGAGTGATGCTGTATAGTATATACGAAGTAGAAGTGTCACCTTGCAGATTATATTTCAATATAACGGTTAACGTAGGATATGGCAAACAACCACAGCTTCCAATTCGCTTGTTTTGTGTAACATATTCCCCTTTCCAAGAATAGGTAAAGTATACTATATAGAAGTTCAATTTCATCTTTACTCTGTATGTAACTTTATTACTTGTGATTTAACAGCAACATCCGGTTTGCTTAATAACAACAATCAGCTGGCAGCGTGTCCAGTTAATATTAGACACAGACTTTAATACTTGGAATTCAACATTGTACATATACGGTTATTGCACTCTTCTTGTACGAGGTTAAACTTAATCCATCGATCACAATCACTGAATCAATCAACCAATTAATCAATCGATCCACCGATTTATCAATCAGACAGAAAGAAAAAACAATCAGAAAAAAATCAATAAATAAACCAATCAACCAGAAATAAATCAATGCATCAACTAACCAACCAGCCAACCAACCAATCAATTAATACTTGTCGTAAGGCCAATGTTGTGAAAGTACTGTGGGTAAGGAAGCATTGTATTAGCCTGAGAAGATCGGGTCTTTGAAACACACAAGAGGCCCTTTATAACACCTTGTTTCAATCAAATTTAGCAAAATGTGAAATAAGGCACTGTTAAATATTGATTCAAGACCACTCTTATTGATTTCTGGTTTAACAGCTTGCTATGCAGCGAATGCATATAACTCACGCACCAGTCGTCAATTTCACTAAGCGATTTTGACCTTTAGTTACTAATTTTAATAACGAATTTAACATTTTTAGGTCAGATGTACAAATTAGTTTAATATATTTATTGAAAACTGAATAACTTGAGGGAAATAATTACAAATTATAAACTGTCAGAGTTGACGATTTTTAAATAAGTCTATAAAACCTGGGATTACAATATACTGTATGTTGTAATCCCAGATAAAACTGTTTCGTAAAATTTTCCCTTGACTCGTGTTTATATATTGTGGTATCCGGCCACTGCTCTCAACACCAAGCAAGAAACAGACATCTTTTTCTAAAGCCCTTAATAACAACTCCTTATTGGTCAATTTATCATTGTTTCCAGTTGTCGCCGTCAGTCAGAATTTTAACCGTCGCATATATATATTTGGACGATCGTATATGTTGTTCTTGTTAAGACATATATGTGACGTAAAGCCGTATCACAGATCCATCCGCCCAGTTAGCACACCCACCAGCCCATCTATAACATACCCACTTCCTAACACCCCCAGCCAACCAGTCAACAGCTGTGCAGAAAAGTGAGGTACTCTACACTACGTTAACATTGTAATAGAAAATTTACATTTTTGAGGGAAATTTTGACGAGAGATGAAAAATCCTTCTTACCCTTCCCCGAAACAATCTAAACAATAGTTGGCCTTAATTATTCCAAAAATATTTCATATGAATAAATCATAAAGTTAAAAATTGTGATGCAAACTTATTTCATTATACCTGAAACATATACATGGCTGGCCCTTGGAGAGAGCTTTGTTTTACCTAGTCTCGCGTGAACCAGACTAGTCTCGCGTTAACTTCGACCACGGCTAGATAGTCTGGTAACAGTGCATGCTA
>JAQQZZ010001537.1:0-12000 GCA_030265115.1 Mopalia vespertina
GTGGTTATGGTCCACACTGTTCACGAGAACATTTGACCTTGTTTATTTAACTACTTTATACTGGTATATAACTTCTATCTCTCTTATATTTGTTTAGTCAATTTACACCTGATGACGATACAGGCATATGTATCAAAACGTTGTGTTCTATCACAAAACAAAAAGTGGTTATCCAGAAATTCTATAATTACAATAAAATAAAATAAAATCAATCAACCATTTAATCAATCAATCAATCAATCAATCAATCAACCAACAAACCAACCAACAAACCAACCAAACAACCAAACAAACAACCAATCAATAAATCAAACAATAAATCAATCAATCAACCAACCAATCAATCAATCAATCAATCAATCAACCAACCAATCAATCAATCAATCAATCAATCAATCAACCAACCAACCAACCAATCTTTCAATCAGTCAATCAATCAATCAACAAAAAAATGATTTAATTAATTATTAAATAGATACAACTTATAATGTTTGTATACATAGTTCTAACATCCTTCCATGTTCAGATGTCTACTGTTCGAGGGATCGCTGTATATATATTGTAAGTATCCCTGACCAGTATCGTTCTAAACGAAAGAATTTGTTTTAAAATTTATAAACATATGCATTGAAACAAAAACTTCAGTGCATCCTGTTTTTATATTAAACAAATTTTAAACCGTTATGAAATTCTTTATTTTCATCAACATTCTTTCACTTGATTGGAACTTTATCTATTTTCTGTGTGGAAAGTAATTTCAATCCGGATGGAAATTAATTTTAACCTGGATGGAAAATAAATTTCATGAGGGTTGAAAATAATGATCCCCTACATTAAATAATTTTTCACATGTGTGCAAATTAAATTCGGATGAAACTGCTTATTGAAAATAATTATCAGCGCTTTAATATTATTTCTCACCAGTGTGTGTGGAAATTAATTTCAACCCGTGAAGTGACAACTTTCTATTCATTTTGAAATTAAACAATCCTGGTAACTATTTGTTTTTAAATCAAAGTCGACCCTTATCGGAAAAAGCCCTGTAACTTTAGAACCAATGTATACCTTTTTCTTTATTATATATTTAGATCCACGCTTTAATTTGTTAAGCTCTTAGGAGGAGTCCAAGGGGAATAACTATCAGGTAACCATGTTTATTATTATTCGTTGTAGCGAACGACCCATCGATATTTTTAGTAGGCCCTATTTCAGTTATATATATTTCAGTTATATAAGTACTATATATAAGTCTGATACCGGATAGCAACATTCTAACATTATAGAATCGAATCCTTCTTACTTTCTTCAAGACATCTAGACTCTAAGATATCGAGTCGCCATGTTGGTTTCCTCTTCTAATAACTTATACGTTGAGGAGATTTCTATAACAGATTATATACATTATTCATGATTGAACATGTTGATTTTTAACATTCCCAAACTGCTTCCTGAATAAATTGGTCAAGCGACAAATCTTTTAATTTTAAACCGGCTGGCAGTAAAATTTTGGCGTTGCATTTATGTACCCATTTTGGGGAAATAGGTGTCGCAACAAAATCAAAATGGCTAACGATTACAAAGCAGTCATGCTCTCATTTCAGCTATTTAAGACGGTGAAGTATTACCAATTGGGGATAATAACTAAATTCACGGTGTTCCTATCTATTTCACAGATTCATTTCAAATTTCACAGATTCATTTTAAATCGCATATCAGAGAGTTTGAACAAGTCACTGTATTCGTGATTCGGCATACATTGATGGATTACTTTTAAAATTGCACCACCTGCGAAATTGAAAACTAACATTTCACAGTAGCGATATAAAATTCCATGTCAGCTCTTTGGATATTAGATTTTGGCTTTTGGTGTTTTAATTCTTCTAAGTATAAATGCGGAGTTTTCTTCTTAAAATGTAGACTTATAAAAAAAGACAAACGATATATTTTGATCCGACTATACAGAAATTCAATCAATCCTCGCGTATTCTGCTTCAATAAAGTTTTAATAATATTCGCCGAATATATATGAAGAGTTGGGTATACAACAGGTTGGCCCCTACAGCTCACTGGTGAGAAGAGCGATGCCGCATCAATAAGCCTATCCCAATGGTTTGATATATTTAACTTGGTATTCTGATATTCCACTTCATACTAGATTAGATCGATCTCGGTTCCAGAGATTTGCACTCGGATTAAACATTTTATGTGTGAATAAGCGAAGCACGAATCAATTTGTTTTGTGCTATGTGATCTCGCAGTCACGACATCTGAACCCTCGGTCGACTTTTAACCCGCCATCAATCATTCTCCAGGAGATGGGTTGTTATTATAACTCTCCTGACATCGGTATTCACCCGTTGTCTCGCGTTGTCTCGTCTCGTGCTGCAATTCGCTGTCTTAGTTTTGATTAATGTCAAACGGGTCAAAGAGATCACGTGAATTACGCCTGAATAAACGAGATTTGCTGAGTGGAATATCCATTTCATCTAGCTATCTCTGAAGTCTTAACAAATGTAACTAATTCCTTAAATAGGTCGCATCCGACTGTCTTTGTTACCACTGTGAATTCGGCGCATTAGAAGTCCTATCTTAATCTGCCAATGCACTCAGCTTGTTAATACAATAAATATTTCCATACAAGAACACTTATCAATGAAGAGATTTTGAAATCTTTTGTATTCAACAGTAAACCAATTTCGGTATGGTCAAAGGATTGTGAGCAAACTTTAGGTGATATATATAGACTATAACTTGTCAAATGGAGTTGTTCAGTATTTCAAGGCATCATTTTCAATCACACAGGGTATTGGGACTTTAAACTGTTTGAACCGTTCCGAGGCGTATACTTGAATCATACACTGAAAACCTGCTTTGTTGAACAAGCCTCTATCCGTTGCCGCACCAACAATAGATATATCTATTCCTAATCACCATTGTTTCGTAAAACAAACAAACAAGAAGCAAAATATTAAACAAAATCAGGAATTTTGTAAGAAGATGAACAGTAAATATCTTTGCTATCGTAGATATAAGAAAAGATAAGTAATTGACTGACAAAAAAAATACTAAATAAAATGACTAACTATAAATTAAATATAAACTATTACTAATTTAAATAAAATATGAATATTATGATGTTAACCTATTTTATTTTTTATCAAATACATTCATTAACAGACATATGTGTTAATTTGTCTGAAGGGACAAGGAAATTAACAAAATATAATTTCATATATATATAACCTACAGAAATGAGAAATTATAAAATTGAACATTACGTAGTTGCCATATAGTGTTATTTGCTTTGCTAAGCACTCAAGATAACACATTAACCGCCGGGTGGTTGAGTGGGCTAGGTGGTCGGCATTTACTGCGTGCCGATTTGGTGCCTAGCTCTGGGGGTCGTTGGTTCGATTGCCAGACGGGTTCCAGCCTGCAAAATTAGCTGAACTCAGTAGAATCTGTTCAAATTAAGAAAGTTTTATACTGATAACAAATTCAGCCTTAAGCATTCTACGATGTGTCGTTAAGAGATAAAAATGCCTAACACTTTTAACTATTTATAATTATGTATACAGTTTTTACATTTATGCTTAAGTCATCCTTGCTATTATGAGTGTTCACTATTATCTACTTTTTGCATTTCTCTTACCATTTAAATGATTGTAAAAGGATTGTTTTATATTTCTACATCGTCTGAATCAATTTGGCTCAGAGTCAAGATCAATAAATGATGTAAAGAAAATATAATACCTCGGTACTTGTTCTATTAGCGCTTGAATCTGGCTGAACCTACTGCCAAAGGCCTGCAATTTGTCTGAAGAATAGCAATGCTCTCTTTTCTTAGCACTGGAGGAATATTAACTTTCCAACATTATCAAAACAAATCATATGTTACGGTTGTGTATGTGTCATTTCTTGTTGGAATACACCATCTTCCTATTACTTAAATACCCTTAAGCACGGCGTAAAACACCAATCAGTCAATCAATTAACATGTCATAGACCATTGTACAAACAAAAGAGCAATTAAAATTAACCATTAGAACGCGTTAAATTAAGCACGACTATAATAAGCAGATGTTGTGATATATGCTTTGTATTTCGCGAAATACATGCATGCTTGTACAAGATAATTAATGTTGTTGATCAACCTATATCTTAACCGAGATTTGCCCAGTGGACTATCCGTTTCATCTGTCTCTGAAACCTTAACAAATGTAACTAATTCCTTAAATAAGTCGCATCCGAATCTCTTTGTTACCACTGTGAATTCGGCGTATAAGAAGTCCTACCTAAATCGACCAATGCACTCAGCTTGTTAATACAATAAATATTTCTATTCAAGAACACTTGTAAATGAAGAGACTTTGAAATCTTTTGTATTCAGCTATAAACCAATTTTGTTTTGATCAATGGGATGTCAGCAAACTAAACTTTAAGTTATACTTAGACTATAACTTGGTTGTCTTCTATAGGCATTGCCCGCCCGTCGATCGACCATCAGATAAATGAGTGAGTCTCGATGTGGCTCCGGCGATCGCGGGGTTGGTTTTTACGAGGTTTCCTCTCGGTTTTCCGCCGTATTTAATCAAGAAACAATGTAGAGTGGACAGTCCGTCGTCATAACAGTTTAATACCCTTGAGTATGACGATAAACCCCAACCAAACAAGTAAACAATCTAAGGCATTGAGTTTTGTTCCTAAGCACAGAATGCACCGAGCAGATTGGTGTTGCCTTTTCTTAATACTGTAGGGACAATACATTTCCAACATGTTAAGAGTTAGGTACACGATTGGCTTTTCGGGCACTTTCTCGCGTTATGTCGTGTACAGGCAATACTTTTGGGGAGTCAAAATCTCTATAAAGCACTTAAAAAACAATCAAATAGACGTTGTTTGGAGATCTTTATAAAATTAGTAATATAAACTATACCATAGGAAATTTAAAAAAATATTACCAACACCATATTTGTTTAAACAATCCCTTACATAGGAGATCAAAATCATATTAGACTCACACGATGTTAACAAACTACAAAAAAACGCTGTACAAACTAAAATGTTCACAATTTGCAAGTTTAAGAGAAGTCGTTGAGGATAAAAAGGAAATCTCCCTACTTCACCATGCATAAATAGAAGTGTTGTTTTTTTGTGATATTGACGTTTAATAATTGTTTCAAACATGTACGATAAACCTTTTCAATAGAGGCCGATGTATGCCATGCACCACCATACCTCGCTCTTATCTATAACAATGCTACCCACGAACGAATAAAAAAATCAGAAGACATTTTCACATCGACAGAAGGGGTCTTTCAGTTTAATTAACAGTAGATTTGCGGCTTTTGCGCCTTCGTCGGATATTAGTTTTAGCCAACATTGCAGTTTGCTTCGGCAGAGCTGTACTTTCTCCTTTGTGTTAATATTTCACTCGTATACGAAATGTCAAACCAATGGGTGAAGTAACTTACAACACAACACTGGTGGCAAAAAAACTATGGATAGGCACAACAAAGAGCCGGTCACTGAAATTAAAACTCAGGATACAATACGATGCAGAAAGACCAACTTTATAGCGAGAGACACCGTTACAAACTGGCTTCTAGTTCTCTTCATTATCACATAAAACCCACATCACCCGCCCACACTATTGTAACAAGATGGCCCATCTCACTGATTAAAAAACGAAGGACAGATTTCACGAGATTATTTCGCATTCTAGACCGTAAAAAATGATTGCGGTTTTATCGCGAATTATATCTTTCTTAAACCATTATTATACGGCGAATACCTTAGTGGCAGCTCTTTCAATATATTAAATATATTATTTTTTTTAATAAGAATGTTCTTTATAGGAGTCATGTATGTAGACTTAGGTTTGTGTTTTTTACTTTTTGTACGGATTTCACATAAGTGAGTTAGTTAAATAACGAAGTTAACTTGTACCTACAACATTTTTTTTCGTGTACCTAAAATGTCTAATTCTCTCTCTCAAAGACCCATTATAGCATACAGAGTATGGTACACTAATCCCATTGTTCACGAATGAAACTCAATTGTAGTCTCAATATCAATGTTGATATTCACTATTTAATTTAGAAATGCAGAAACACTGTACTGTGTGTTTCTTAGTATCTAGTAGAGTCTTCATTAACGCGGTTATCCAATGGTCATCGTTCTAACAGATCTGATTGTAGAGAATCCTCGTTAGTTATGGGCTTTGGAATAAACAGTTAAACGCGACCAGTAATCAGAGCGAGTACCACACAAAGCTCATCTCCTCGTGGACATCGATCAACTCTGGAAATGAGCAAGTCCAAAATGAACACGTTTGTAAATGGAATGTTTTCGGCTCTAATATTTCTATTACATTCTCCAGGCACTTTAATTTAATAACCTGTAACGTAAATTGACGGTTTGTCAAAGGTATCCCGTGATAACGTGTAAGTGGACTCTCCCTGAAGTCCACATCTTCTGAGGAAATCAATTCGCTATGTTAAACTGTTTGTAGGAGGGAATCAGGCAAAGGGGCAGACAACTCTCTCTGATCATATCACCAGCGTGTGTCAGTCTGTTTAGTCATGTTTTGTTTCTTGGAGTGGACTTAACGTCGTTCTTTTTTTTAAACTACCATTTACGTAAGATAGTTATTTGGACATCGGACAAAGGCGAACTAAGTTTTGAATTGAATTAATTTTTTCAATAAATATCGCCATAACTACGAAGGAATATTGTCCATGTTATATTTTGAATAAATGAAGAGAGAAAAATTTATATGTATATACAGAAAAGAGACGGGATCAGTTTTGTGTTGAGGTCATTTGTTCAATAAATGTTGAAGTAACTGCTAGAGAATATTGTGCTTATTATACATGGATCTTCTGGGAGGCGGGCGGCTGGAGGGAGCTTCCTGTTGCCCTGGTGCTCTCTGAGCTAAAGTTGAACATAAAGCCGATATGTTTGTGATGTCTTTGTATTGTCCCGTGAGTGTTCTTTATTTATCCTGTAATGTTTTTGTTTGTTGCCAGTTGTGTCGGGGGTGGGTTTCTTCGCCCATTGGGCTGGCACGCCGTCAAGTGAGTGAAATAACCTTAAGTACGACGTTAAACACCAATCAATCAAACAAAACAATCTGGCCAAAGAAGACGAACTTGAAACAAGCATGGAGTGTGACAGATTTTCACACGCCAACCATTTAAATTGTTATTTGGGCCAAATATACTATAGAGCCATATTCCACAACATATTCCACAACATACTCCCTTAACTTTACAGCACTGTTAAAATAAAATAGACGGCCGTCAGTCAATGCTTAACAGTTTCAAAACTATTCAGGTAAATTTGAATATTATTTACAAAAAAAAAATACATTAAAACAGTTTTTAAAGAATATCCCACAATGCAAAACATTTGTGTAAAAATACACCAGCAAAACATATAAATGGTAACAATACTTTCCGATGTAAACAAATTAACAGCTATTTTTTTCTGTAAGCTTACAGCGAATGGGTGTATTTCTATTAACATTGGTGTAAAATTACATTCATATGTAAATTTACGAAATGTCTCCAAAAACACCACAGAAACGGTAGTAAAAAGTAACAGCCCTTTAAAATGTAAACATTTTTTTACATTGGATTTAGGTGTCATTTTATAAAGCTTGTCACAAAATTGCCAGCACCTTTCACTGTAAATTAACATTGTAATTTTTTTTACAGCACATGAATGTTAGTTTACAGTGACAAGGGCTGGTCACAAAACTGCCAGCACTTTTCACTGTAAATTAACGATGTAATTTTTTACAGTGCAACGTGACAAAAATAAGATGCGTCTAAGCTTATGAGACTGTTGTCTCGACCCATAAAGGTATAGTATAAACTTACGTATATTTTATTGTAGAGAAAGAAAATTTTGCTTGGCTCCACCAAGATCCGAACTCCGGTTTCTGGCTAGTAGGACCGCGCTCGGATCGACTGAGCTACAGAGGCTCACGGCAGAACGACCATGAATTTTCATCAAAGTAAAGACAGTAAATCTTTTTCTACGGGAAGCCCTGACACAGGGCCACTAAATTAGTGTAGTTTTATCGAAAAATTACCCACAGATGTGTGTTTTATTGATTGGGTTATTCTGACAATCTTGTTCTGGTTCAATCAAATATATATATATTTATTGTATAGTTCA
Organism: Mopalia vespertina; assembly: GCA_030265115.1. Taxonomy (NCBI): domain Eukaryota; kingdom Metazoa; phylum Mollusca; class Polyplacophora; order Chitonida; family Mopaliidae; genus Mopalia; species Mopalia vespertina. Next base: position 8,188 of record JAQQZZ010001537.1, read on the forward strand.
CGCCGATTACATACCCGCGGTACCATCATACAATGAACGTATTAGCAGCCGATTGAGGAGGATGATTTATCCAGGATAACACGAGACTTTTGCTTAATGCCTATAGTTATTGTTATAATATGCAATAACGTTTACTTATCAGTACAAGGATTCGAAGGAAATGACATGGTTAAATGAACTTGGAATGTCCCCCAATTGATCAAATGCTTTATAAATATTATTTTACATAAAATACATAAATTAATAATAAAAAAATAAAATAAAATAAATAAATAAACAAAACAAACCGAAAATAAAATAAATAAACAAGAAGTACAATAAGTAGGTCCATAGGATTTAGCACAAAACTGAATTAAGTTCAACGTCAATGCTGTCGATGTAACTTTGAAGGGACTTAATTGATCATTTGGGGTTTAACAAGATTCATCCTAAATATAACTGTAACGATCTTCGTTATTTTAAAAGGCTCAATCTTTCGCAAGTGGAGCAACGGTATTGAGACAATGGTTACAGGGTTTTCTGTGGCACTCTAGCCAGGGCGAGACAGGCCTCGGACAACCGGTAAACAGATGGCACTAAATACCCTGGATGAGTGACGAATACTTCGCCTCTGGAAACTATATCTTCTTGGCTTGTTATGTTAATTTGATTCGAGACAGTTTGCTAATTAAGCCTGGAGAAAGCAGGCCGATAGAATATCAGAGATTAAGCAGAGAACTTAAGGCTAATGAAAGAAGTGATTAAATACTCTGGTACAACTTAGCATTATTAAACTTTAGGAAAGTGATATTACCAATATTTATCCCATACACACCCGTTGAATCAACACCAACATTGTTTGTTTCTGTCTGCTTTAAATGGGAAATCAGAGGAAAATTAATCGCTCAAGCAACAGCCTGGGGAATTCAATCTAACTTTACGACGACAATTTCTAAGATAATTAAACTTAAAGTGAAAAAATTTTAAAAATTAAAAATTACCAGCATGATGTATCTTAATTAACATTGTAATACTTATTGTGAGATGGTTTTAATCAATGACATAGTAAACCTGAACCACACCCACTATGGGCGGGGCAACATTACATGGATTTGATTTACATTTTACGTTGTGGTTCTATTTCCTACTATTCAGTGTATAAACCCCAGCAAAATTTGAAAATTACCTTATATCGTTAAAGTATACGGAGTAAATACTCAGAAAACTTATTGTAGGATTAGTCTGTCCCACTAATGACATGAAACATCTGCCCGAAGCAGGGCGGAAAAGAATATCGACATTTCAAGGCTCTCTTCAATTCTTACCTGGTCCTCACAGATAACAAAACCCATCAGAAATGGTACAATTTAAGGCAATTCTGCTTCAATTCCATGCATTTTGTCAAATGGCGTGAAAATGGGGATATTCAGTATAAAGAGTGAGTGGTAAGAAATAAAATTGATATAACGTTTGTCGTCAAGCAGTGTTCATGACAAACAAAAAAAGATCGAAAAGACAAGAACCATGTACTTTTAAAGGATTCTCGAAAAAAAAAAAACATGACACAATTTTATTGCCGAACTCGTTTTGTATAAACTAAGTGCTGTTATCTAACTTTTTGTTATACTTAATTGTTCAGTTGGCCGCTCTGGAAGGAATGTTACTTCAGATTTCACTCTTTGCATTCCATCTTCTGCATATCATGGGCTGTACGTCAAGAACAACGAGCTTTTTCCAGATCCATTACATTTCCAGGTACAGTATGCTTTCTCTAGTTTTGATATTATATGAGAAGTTAATAAGATGGCAATTATCTCGCCAAGTCGTATGACTTATCCAAAAGACAAACAAAACACCATTATGTTAGACCACTACTAAAAACGCTGATTGATTGATTGGTCGCTGTTTTACGCCGTGCTTGAGGGTATTTCACTTATATGACGGCGGTGTATTCAAACAATAATTGACACTATCACAACCAAGATGTGAAGCATTTCCATTATGTTGGTACGTTAATTTTCCTCCAGTGCTAAGTGAAGACAGCATTGCTACTCTTCAAACAAACTGCCCTTAGCCAGAGGGCCTAAAAACGCTGATCCAGACTTTAAACGATGTGATGGTGTGACGTGTATCAATGTCTATTCTGATATAGTCATTCAGGACAATGGATTTTGTTTGTTTGTTTGGTTGGGGTTGAACGTCGTACTCAAGGGTACCGGTATTTCGACAGATTGTCAATTTCACACTGTTATTTGCTTACATAACGTGGAAATCTGGAAGGAAACCTCTTACAAACCACCCCTGAGATTGCCGGAGCCCCAACGTGTGACTCACTCATATTACTGAGGGTCGACAGACGGACTCGGAACCCGTGGACGGTACATCGAAGTAGGATTATTAAGCAGAGACACTAACCACTACGCCACAGCCGCGGACCCCAAGATAATGGAAGACTCCTGGTTCAAAGAAATGTTATCTTAATACAACTGTGTTATTGTGTTGTATTTGTATTTTATTTTTGGATTCGATAAAGGGTCTTATCTAACTTTTATAGGTCATTTGTTTTTTTACAAATTACAAACATAGTGCGGACCTATCTTCGACCAAAATTGGATGAATCGAGAATACAGATCCTTGGATGTATCAGACAAATTTTTTGTTGCTGTTGTACTGTTGAGGATTGATTCACGAGTCACCAAACTTTTACTGCCAACTGATCTAAAACTAAAATGGCAAAAAAGAAAAAAGAAAAAAAGGGGATGACGGCGAAGCGATTAAAAGTTATAATATAAGACAACTGCACCTGCACGAATCATTAAAGAATCAAATAACTTTGTATTAGTCGTTATTGTAAAGCCTTTCTAGTGCACTCCATATTTTGAGTTTATTGAATTTTGCTAACATAAATTCGATAAAGGAAGGGGAACAACTCCAGCAAGTAGCCAGTAGGAGTTATCTCCCCGAAAAGACTGGCCGACTGTCTCCCATCACGTCATACTATATAATAGGCTTACTGCTCAATCATAACCAACGGAGCCGTGAAACGGACATTGAAAAGTGAAATATTATTTTAAAAAGTCGAATAATGACGCCATAACATGCAACCTAACGGAAATGCATAAGTTCTGTGCTAGTTTATTTACAAGAACCGGGTCCGGTATACTTAGGTATACATAATCCAATCAAATTTAAAGGTTTCGGTCGCTCTGGGATCGTATTAACTGCCTGATCTTCAAAGCTGAGTAGGAAGTGTGTTTTGCATGACTGTCAACAAAACAGGCCCTGTTGCATACATTGTTTTCCCATGAAAGCCTATTTAAATACCGTGTATATATTCAGTTTTGTCCAAATATAGTACAATTAGCTAAGCATTTTCTGTGATTCTTTTTGTCGTGTAAGACATTCCGGGAATTGCAAATATGGTAAAATAACGGATTTAGAGTTAATTTACAAATGGTTTTTGAAACTCTTGACATAATTGGTTACTTTAAGCAAATACCTACGTGTTGGCCTTCATTGGGCATAAGGGTTTGTTTATTTTCTCTGTGAATTTTGTTGTAAAATCTTTTAAAAAATTAATAGACTGCCTTGGTTTATTACTCGACTTCTGTCCATAATTTCATTGTAAATTCTTTTACAAATCAAGTTGACATATTAGTGTCGATTTGGTAAAGTTGGGTATTTTATCAACGAACGATAACTCTTCCAAAACAGTCGCTCTTCTAAAATAGAACATCATAAATACACTAATACTTTAGCATTCTAAACATTATTCGTGGACCTACCTGCGGAGATTCCAACTCTAAGGTATCAACGCGCCATTTTGTCTGGTTT
>JAQQZZ010001558.1:0-11999 GCA_030265115.1 Mopalia vespertina
GGGGGGGGGGGGGGGGGTGGGGGGTGGGGGGATTACACTTTCTTAGTTCGAATAGATTCCAGTTCGTACAATTTTGCCGTATCAATAATAATTGTTGTGAGAAAGAAGCCTTTTTTCTAAGTTTCAAATGCAGACTACTCCCATGGATAATCAAACCCAATTTTATCCCTCACTCGTGTCAATAATTTTCGCGAACACTTGGATTGTTCGGCTAGATATAAAGAAAAGCTTATGTCGAAGTTTCAAAGTTTATTAGATATCAAATTGTAGGGGAGATATTGCTTGGGCCCGAAAAATAAACAGACATTAGTGTAATTTAAGTAAACAATGTGTCCAATTCCGTGAGTTGTTTATCCTATTTTACAGATCTGCACATGGGAAATCATGTAGTAGATACATGAAGACAAACAACAATAAAAATTAATTTATTGGTATCTAATTTGCCTAGTTTATGTTGATATTTACATAGAGAGAAAATGCACGAGTGATACAGTGATAGTTTAAATTGCATTGGAAGTTTGAATTGGACAGATAATTTATGTTGCACATCTGCATTTGGTTGGGGTTTAACGTCGTAGGCTACTCAATTGTATTTCACTTCACACGGTTCCTTGCCCAATTACGGTGGAAAACTGTAGTGTAGTGGTTAGCGTGTCGGCCTATCGATCCTACTTCGCTGTACTGCTTACTGTCTACCTCAGGAATATGAGTGGGTCACATGTTGTCGCGGGGTTGGTTTTACGAGGTTTCATCCCGGTTGTCTATCCTATTTACGTAGGGCACAGGGAGAAGTGGGTAACCCGTCGTCATATAAATGAAATACACTCGAGTACGACGTTAAACCCCTATCTAACAAACAAACAAACAAACAAACAAATCAAATGCTTAAGTAAAATATCCATAATTTGTCCGGACATACGGAGTCATACGAACGGACGGACAAACATGCAGAAACACAGCCCGACAAAACAAGTAAATCCCGTGATAGCATTCCAAACATTTGCTTATGCAGGCAACATGTAAATGGGAGGTAACTCCGGCTATAGGTATAGTTAATTCTAGATTAATTTAGCAGAAGTTTATCAACAAAGACTGCAGCTTTGAAATAAACCCACGCCATCACTATCTAACCAGGAAGTAGCCACGCTCCAGGAGTCTTCCTTGCCATTAAAATTAAGCCAAAGCTACCATATTTCTGAAATTATTGGAAGATTTCGTAAAAAAATAAGATTCAAACCATTACGGTTGACCATTACGTCCATTTTCACGTCAAAATCAATCATTTATCTGCAGTATACCTTACTCGCTTTTGATAAATTCAAAATGTCGTAACCGCCCCCTGGGTGAGTATTCAACGAACAGGACAGAATGATGTTTTTTGGCGGGGTGATAGGTCATTTTTTTTCATTCAGAGGCCTGTCTTATTTCTAAAGGTTTCGTGCGGCTGGACGTCGTATCTCTGTTGTCTGTAGATACAATTCAATAAAATAAGTATTCGCATCTAACCAGGAAGTGGTGCGGTTGGGGTCTACTCTTAGCCACAGTAACGAACAGATCCAGCTGATTAAAAATGTGAAATTGTGTAATGTGATTCAACATAAAATGAATTTTTTAGTTTTATTTAAGAACAAATAAATTTATTAGTATCTTTAATAAAGAAATTGCATTGATCTACAGCTGAATGACATCATATCAAAGTCCCGGTGTATTTATACCGCTGTAATTTCCCTGGCGACGGACGCACACTTTTCGGTAATTTATTGCATATCACTACATTCAAATAGTCCTGGCTTATGACCAAGCGGTCTATATAGGGCGAGTGTTTTAATCCAATGGGGCTTGACCTTTTACTGTCAGACTACTTAAATGTTGTACTTTTAAGGTTGTAGAACAGTTTTCATTTAGAATCGCACACGTGGTGAACCTCTCGTTGCAAAAATGAATACTGGCGTCCGTCCTACGGAAATGCAGATAACGGGTTTTCGGTTTATGGACAGTTGTAATGGTTCAAAATGGTCGACTGCCATACACACATAATTAAACTGTACATGCGATTGGAGCCTTTGGAATAAATAAAGTGAATGCAAAGGCATGGTGAGTATGATCTATGGGGATAATAATCGCATAAATCATTTAAGTTTACAAAAAAGAATGATACAACAACTGCCATTTCAAGGCGCATTTTCTTTAAGGCTAGTGTATTTTTCAATGCCGTTTGTTTCTTCCTGAAACTTACTGGCGGCAAAAACATGAAATACAGACATAAAAAGCCATCAGCCATTTTCTTGCCATAGCGTTATCCCGACAACTTAGATTGAAATATATTTAAGAATGTTTTAAGCAAGTTTAATACAGACTTATGGAGGCCATGGAGGGATTTATTCTCCTTTACGTTTGTTTTGTTTGTTTGGTTAGGGTTTAACGCCGTACTTAAGGTTATTTCACTCATATGACGGCGTGCCAACCCAATGGGTGAAGGAAATCCCCATCGACACCACTGACAACAAACAAAGACAAAACATGACAGATACAGGACGTAATACAAAGACGTCATAAACAGATCCGCTTCATGTTGTTCCTTAGGTCTGAGAGCACCAGGACAACAGGAAGCTCCATCCCAACCACCCGCTTTGCCTTAAGGATAGCGAGCGACATTCAGGAGCTAACAATGGTAACCGTATTGCATATTGCAATGTATGTCTCATTGCAAGTCAAGCAACGTTGCAATTAGGGTTAGGGCTAGGGTTAGTAACACTATAATGTGTAATTTCCAGACGACATTCGATTTGTATTTCATTCCAAGTGTCTCTGAAAGTTTAGTCTAGGAGGATAGACTGTTATTGGTCTGCTGCGTTACTTTGATGTTTATATATACCCTTAAACTCCATGTAAGTTTTCCAACAGGAAAAACTTTCTATTTAAACGATAAACAGTCGTAAAATGAGTATATGCGTGTGTAAATGTTGATTTCTGTATCTCTGTTGCCCCCCTTACCTTGATAGCCTAAGCACGTGCTTGTTTTTCTTAATGGTTAATCCAGCACTGCCCCCAGGAATAGAATGTCTTTTTGTATTCGGTAAAAGCGCCAGGCACAGACCAGGAAGTTGACCATATTGCTATGCTACTTAAAACCCTGGGACGATATTGGTGCAAAATTCCTGGGATATACATTGTATATTTGGTATGTTGTAATCCAAGGTCAGTGTGAAGCCGATCGAAACAACACTTGCTCCAGACGACTGGTTGTCTGCCATTGCCAAATGACTGTTGTGTTTATACTAAAGACTTGCAGTTTGGCTCCCTGCTGGTACAAGAGTAAATGGAAGCCAATTACCCAGCGACCAGTATGTAATGAAAGTGTTAACCCGCTGCGAACATGAGCGTGTTGCCATTAGTGACAACGTGTCGACTATACTGACTTCCGCGTTTTGTTATATGTGAAAGCCCTATGCATCATATAGGAACGAATGTAAGGCAAGGTTATCATCTATCAATAATGGAACGAGTTCTTTTCATCAACGACCTCTTATTACGATGCCTATAATTATTTTCAGTCTCATCAGGGTTTAACCGTCACGAACCGGACACAGTTAAAATGCCGGTACGTCGGTTGGCTTCAAAGCTCGTCAAATCGGCGGAGTTGCCAAGAGTGCCCGCTTCTGCAGTCCGTGGTCAACACTTGTCCCAATCTAATTAAAATCAGATCTCAAAAACGCTCCCGGTGTTTTGTTTGTGGCTATATTGAGGATCTAACGCAATCATCTTACTGTTCAATTAGGTCACGCTTACTGGGGCTCACGAAAGTTCATAGTTTCAGTTGTTCAATAAAAACACAGATAACACGGGGCTATGGTAAACACAAAATTCAGCCAAAACAAGCCAAAGTCGTCCGATTTTCGTCCGTGTTGATGTTGTAAGTCACATGTAGTAAACAGGGGAAAATGCAACTCCACTCAAAGTTGCGATTGGTCAATTTAAGAAACCAATCGACATTGTAAGTAAGGTGATTGCGATAGATATAGCGGCACACAAAACACGGAGGTCGCTTTTGAGATCTGATTTTGATTAAATTGCACATTATCCAAACATATTACTCAGCGAGTTCCGATTCCCGTGGCCAGTATATGAAATATCTTTTGTTTTCTGGGTGGTACTCATTTTGCCTGGTACAATAAATCTCTCAATTAATTTGCTATTGGTTATTTTATATTTGCTGATTTAACTTAAAACCTCAAAGAATGAAACAAAAACACATCTTTAACTCGAACACACTGTTATACTTTGGAATTTGTTCTATTTTAGTATGTCCGGTATAATGTCCTTGCTATCAACGTCTATATCATGTCCAGAGAGAGTTCAAGTCTTGTTAATGTAAAGCTAATGTCTTTGATCCATAGACCGCATCTAATACTTTGAGACAGTCATGACTCGATAATCCTTTAGAGTCTTTCAAGTGTAATAAATCATAGATTGTGGGACAAAACACGCATTTATTTGCTTACGTTCATACCAGTGCGGTAGAACATAGAAATAGTACTATTGCACTAAATTGGCTTGTTTGGTGCGGCGCCACCATGGGGCAAGGCGTGACATTTGCCTTTCCGGTGCATTTTCTCCTCTCTCCCCCCTTTCCCCGTGGAAACATGCATACATGCATATATATTAATTATAAAAAATGATGCTCAATCTTCACAACTGTTGTTAAAAATTGTTACTTGCAGCAATACATATTAGCATGATGTAGACCTATAATCGATCAATGACAAAAATATACACGCAAAAAGCAGAAGACATCTCTCCTGGCTTCTATTAAAATAATAGTTAGCCCCCACCCCAACACACACAAATTAAGCTTGCCCCTCACTTTTTGCCTCTGGTCGAAAGGCGGTTTCGATCCATTGAACTGTATAATGAAGTGGGTTCCGCAGTCCAGTGTGAGTAAGGCAGTCCGAAGTTGAACTTTGAACCCACATTCAACCAAATCAGATTCAATCTACTGGCCCACATTGTGTAAAGCATACCTTTCCTAAATTAATAAAAATACGATATTTATTTGATTGGGATTTACCGGTGTACTTTGGATGCATTTGCTGTCGGTTGAAATTGCATTTTACTCACATCAGGAAGGAGTAAACTTAAGTAGCCTAGTCAAGACATAGGACCTGTCGGAACCTCCCTCGGCCATTTCCGTACCATAAATAATCTCGGGTGTAGAGCAGTTCATTTCACGGGAGCTAACTTGCATGGATTTACTTTCATCATATGACTGAGTTATCCACGTGTTTATTGTTTACATCTGAAGGCTATTCTTGTGTTGATATGATGACATTGGAGCTACATCATTATTCAAATATTTACAGCGGACGAAATTTGAATTATTTGCAACAAGTCTTACATAAAATAAGGAACAGTGTGATTTTACCCGAGAAACGGGTTTGTTTGATGTGTTTTTTTAAAATACAAATCCGCGGAGTATTTTGGTTGATTTCCACGCATGTGCACACAGCATCCGGCGGTTTCGTGTAATATTATTGCTTCCATTCACCTCCGAGGTAACTGTACCAGTACGGAAAGTGTCGAAGGATTTTCCGACATGGGCATAGGACAGACTTCAGGCGATTCGGGCGCTAAGAATGTCTAGTGTATAACATAAAACCCCATCAATATTATTTATTCACGAAACTGGTCGATAAAATAGTGTAACCGGTAACAATAAATACAGCATATATATTGAACTGTCTCCCAGTACACATTACTTATTTACATTATATATCGACATAAACACTTCATCACAACGACTTGTTGGAAGACCTGGTTTAAGCCCATTCTTTACTTCCCGCCCTTGGGGAATCTTTTCTTACCTCTTTGGATATTAGGCTGATCCTCAGATTTATCGTCTCGAACGGTTTGCTTTTATTGTAATATTTTCCTGACCGTTTTTAACAGATATAACGGAGTCAAAGCCTTAATGTTTATCCAAAGAAGACAAATCTGTTTTAGTTCGTACTTTATATGGTATTTCACTTATATCATAACGTATTATTTATTTCCTATTATTAGTAGCTTAAATACGCTTGACCCCCTCCCTGATGTAGACAAGGGGACTCCGAGTATCGAGTCTATACCGTGTCACCTGTCAGTCATACTCTGTACACTCAAGTTCGCGAAATGTACGAGATTTCTTGTTTCAGGAAGTATATACCTACCGAAGTATAATTATATAGTTATCTATACCGTTGCTTTGAAACCCTAAAACCGGCCATTACTCGATGATGTTACTTTTACACACCACAACACATTCTAAATTAGAATCGATTCTACTTCCTACGTCGAGACATTCACTCTAAGATACACCCGGGCCATCTTGTTTTGCACTTCTTTTATTTGCTGGTCTGTGGCATACGTCGCCCCAAATATTAGCGAAAATTATTGCGCGATGGCCGGGCATAGCGTACGAGAGCTGTCTTAGTCTCGTCCACTATAGAAAATCTCGCGAGAATACGATTGACCACAACACACAGCTGACACCTTCTTTCCACTGGACGACCATATTCTTGTCAATTTAACGTTATCTGTGACGTTAGACTGCTTTTAGAGCTATCGGCTATTCTTGAAGGTTGAACAATATGTAGATTGTTACATTAATTTGTGTCGTGTTACATGAATGCCAATAACGTTCGGGTATTGATCACAAATCCTATCCACATATGCCTGATAGAATATCTACAGTAAATCATCTCTCAGAGACTTCTTATACCAAGAAGTTTACTGAATTCGCTAGATTTTTTTTTACATCAATTGTATACCTGATTCTCAGAAACGAACAGCATGCATTATTAATTCACAATACATGTTGACATACATAATTTATTACAGCTAATAGCAACGACAGATGCTCATTTTGGTTTAACTTGTTTTTCATCACACGCTCGTGGGAAATCTGTTCTCGTCACCTCTTTAAAGTTTCGCGGTATAAGTGTCTGGATTGTAGCTTGAGTAGTCACGCTATATCGCAGTTTACCAGACCAGAACCCATCTATTGCATGATTCTGTTTTTTGTTACTGTCCACCTATAGCACAGCTGGCATTTTAGTTTCTTTATTTTGAGTCTGCTGCCATTTTATCTGTTGCCAATTAATGTCTACCAGGTAACTTACTCATTAGTCACTCTACACCTACATATTAACCAACAATAATGTAGTCTTTTAAGTGGTTTGTTTGAACACATGTTTCGCAAGAAGCTTGATGTTAACCCGGTACCTCAAGAGCTGTACCCCAAGAGCTCTGCGCTCTCTGGCTAAGGGCAGTTTATTTAAAGAGTAGCAATGCTGTCTTTACTTAGCACTGGAGGGAAATTAACTTTCCAACATTATTGAAATGCTTCACATCTTGGTTGTGCTAGTGTCGAAAAATGTAAGAATACACAGCCGTCATATAAGTGAAATACCCTTAAGCAAGGCGTTAAACACCAGTCAATCAATCAATCAATCAATCAAGTGCTCTGCGGCAGCTGTTTTTGCTGCTTGTCTTGCCTGTTGTGATTGCCCTGTCTTGCCAGGTACGACGATATTTTGTTTTTGTTTACAAAACAAAATTGTTCATCTGAGATAATCCAGTTGTAGCCAAAAGTGGACAAAAACGCATAACAAACAAATTTCTAGAAAATCTAGCTTTACCAATGGCGACAAACTTATTTTATCAACTGTTGCACAATCATGCATTTATTTGTCGCTTACCGTTGGGAAATAAAGTCTTCAAGACGAGCCACATATTCGTTGTGAATATAAACTTGATACTGTCACGTATCACACTCATTATTCATGACTTGTTCACCGGAAATAAAGACAATACACTTCCGGTTTCCGGTCATGAACATAATACACGATAATTACACTATTCGGGGGATGATAGACTAGGGGACCACTCCATTTATTCTGTAGCAGAATGGAACTGAAATTAAAGAAAATGAATGACCGCCATTTTACGATTTGAAGAATTTTTGCGAAAATTGTCCATCACAAAAAGAAGCTTATCATATATTAGAAAGAAAAGTTTCTGCTATTTCTAGCAAATGTCCAACATTATCAAAACAGTTCACAATTATGGTTGTGCCTGTGTCAGATATTGTTGGAATACACTTTCGTCATATAAGTGAAATACCCTTAAGCATGGCGTTAACACCAATCAATCGATTAATAATGCGAGACCGTCTGGAATCACTGGAGTTGTATGCCATGTTGACATTTATTTCGTTGATATGCTGCTGTATATTTCAAAATGTCTTTTCACAATAGCAAAATAATAAATTGCGAAGTGTTTTGCTATGCTGGAAAACGATTATTTTTCCTCCTTGGTTCAGTATAGAAATCATTGAAGGCATATCTGATACCGAAGATATCTTTCCCATATAACTTAGATAAAGAAAGTGATTAAATAACAGGGGAAAGGGGAAAGAAATCAGCAGTGGCTTTAATTTTATCCTAACTCACTGCCGTCAACAAGAAACCATACTCTGTAACTGGGACTTCAGTTCTCCGTGCTATAGGTAAACAGCATAGCTACACAGATGGACTATTGAAATACAAATAATCAGTATGCAGCAACTAACAATAATGTTCTTATGATATAAGTCGACGTCATGCTATGTTTTTTGGGTTTCTTGTAAATTACCAATAACATAATTCCACAAACTGAACAAAAATACCGATTTACAAGGTCTGTCTTAACGGTCCCTGTTGTTTGTGTCGTTCTTCTTATTTCTTATTAGGCTGTTTTTTCCTGAAGACAAAAGAAACGAATATCCGTTTGCCTAGTAAATGATGTTAATGATGTAATTCCCTCAAGGCCGATATCCTGGAGATAAACCTCTGCTGGTTCGCCGCTGATTGTGTCATCGTAATCATGTTATTGCCTTACGCCCTTGACTTAAAACAGTGTTGAGAGATTGTTAGTCTATTTATCAAAAAGCCGTTTTTATATGGCGCGCATAGACCACCATAATACGGAGGCTGCATGAGCCATCCTAATTAAACAACCGACCAACCAACCAAGCCGTTTTTATTTTGAAGATCATTATACTCTCTTGGTTTGAACAAAACTTTTATCTGTCGCTTTAAGGTTCCTGCTTGTGATTTAATATGCCAAGGTATAAAGCGATAGAGTACACTGCACAGTGAAGTTTAAATACTAATACCACATATTTTGTACAGCATGAACTTATCCAAAATTCGGCGTTAAAAACTCGATGTCAAGATGGAGACTTATTTATACACAACCTTAAAGGGAAAAAAAGGCATATGACTGGGAGAAAAATTACGTGTGTATTAAAGAGCATTCTCTGTTATTTAATTGCAATTAAATGTCTCTTTAATGAGCCCAGCGAATCTTACAATTTCTCTTACACGTACATATTATAAAGATACCATTTTTTAAAATGTTGTTTAGACCGTTTAGTTTATCTACAAAAAACTGCTTCCTGCTCTTCTCTTCTTTTTACGTACTTTCTAAAGTGCATCACACGCACATTCAAGTTATTACTTGAAACACAGGAATACATGGGCTCGCCGCCGTGGCTTATTGGTCAGCGTGTCGGGCTACTAATCCTCCTTCAATTTACACTTCACAGGTTTCCGTTCCACAGTCAATCTCAGGTTGACCCGTGACAGTGGTTTAGTTGTAGCGTGTGCGCTTACTAATCCTACTCCAACTTAGCGTTTAAAATACCCTTGAGTACGACGTTAAACCCCAATCAAACAAACAACCAGGTGCAAGATAGAGTCCCACAAAATGACTCCGACATCGCGGGGATAGTTTTAAGAGGGTTTCTCTCAGTTTTACACCCTATTTAGGTAAGACAGAATGAGGGGTGACCAATCCGTTGTCCTACAAATGAAATACCCTTGACATTCGTACAAATGATGCAGCGGTTCAAGTCGGCAATGCACGGTTTACATGTCATAAATATTGGTATTAAATGTCAAGCAATTGGTTTGTTCGGTTGTAACATCATACTCAAGGGTATTTCACTTATATGACGATGGATTGTCAATTTCATACTAGTTTTCATATGTGTTTTTTTTTTAATTATTGCTCAATTTATTAGTTGATTAAAAAAACCGAGATAAATATTTTATCACCTTTGTTTCCAATTATTTGTCAGTGTGTTACAAGGGTTAGTTCTGAATTAACTAGTTTTATTGCTCGGCATGTCGTTCATATCAGGCGAAATCACGAATGGATACGAGATTTGCAAGATAAGCCATCTAAACCTAGACACCTCAGTCAAATTCCGTTCAATAGAGTTCGCGAAATGTACGAGATTTTTTTTTCACATAAAGTACATACCTATTTTTCGCGGAAACAGACTTAGGTTTACAACTGATGTTAATGTTAGGCCTATAGACTTCCTTGGGCTAGTGCAGAAAAAAAACAAATTCGCCTCTGAATAATGAATGGTCCCAGCATGTCTGGGAATTTGTCACAAACACCTGCTAAATTACATCGGTTATTTAAAAACGTCCTTAGAATTTGCCAAAGATCAACACAGAAACTTTGGATTTAATTAAACATTCATCTTTTTATATTGCTTTCGACTCTTCGTTAATCGCATATCAAACACGGTTTACGGTCATAAATAAGCCGGTTCAAACAAGGCTGGATGGGAAGGCAAACATAATGCCAAATGCACGCTGATTAAGGGCCGGCTGCTCGAAGCGCTATTAAACTTAATCCTCTATCAGATGACGTCACGCCATGCCCAATGTCTATCCACTGTTCGAGATTTAGCATAGTGTTAGCAACTAATAGTACTTCGAGCAACTAGTCCTAATTCAATCTAACTATCACCGGACACTATATGATTGAAGCGAGGGGAAGTTAAAGTAATGGGCTATCGAAAAGACTGCGACTTTCAAAACTAAACTGTAAACTAATTTAAATCAAATCTCAAAAACGCTCCCCGTGTTTTGTTTGTCGCTATATTGAGATCAAACGCAATCACTCCCCCTATAATGTCGATTGGTTTCTTAAATTGAACCATCACAGAGCTGCTTCTCATTTCTGGTTTGTAAAAGCCGAAGATTTCCGACGACATACCGAAGTTTCCCGACTGCGTATTTTTACATGACCAACGGATACATGCACGCACAATCAACAAACAACATTCAAATAATAAAACTGTGAGTGTAATTCGATTTTCCCCGTTTACATGCGACTTACAACATTAACACAGAAGAAAATCTGACCACTTCTGCTTTATTTGGCTGATTTCGCTGTTTACATGGCCCCGTGTTATCGGTGATTTTTTTTTTGGACAACTGAAACTGTGACCTTTCCTGAAACCCAGTTAGCTTGACCTAATTGAACAGTATTAGTAGACTGGTTGCCTTAGATCTCAATATCGCGACAAATAAAACACGGGGAGCGTTTTTGAGATCTGATTTTAATTAGATTGATTGTAGCCAGCCATGCAGTAAACTCAAACAAATGCAGATAAAAGCCCGCGGCCGTGGTTTAGTGTTTAGCTTGTTGACATACTAATCCTACTTCACTGATGCGTCCACGGTCTCAATTCCGTCTGTCGCCCTCAGGTGAGTTAAACGATGTGGCCCTGGAAATCGTAGGCCGGTGTTTTAACTAGGTTTGATCCCGGTTTTCCACACTATTTATGTAAAGAACGGTGTGAAATGAACAATTCGTCGTCATTTAAGTGAAATACCCTTGAATACGACGTTAAACACTAATCCAAAAATGCAGATAGCCCGAGCGCAGTAAATCTCTGCTTAAAATGACTTCAATTCGTCTTTCTGATCAATATGAACGAAGCTGGCACGAAGCGGTAAGCCTAGAAGCAGAGTTCTGTATCTCTGGTCGTCTATCATATTATGTAGCCGTAGAGATACAGAGTTTGAACGCTCGATTCTTATCGTGTAATTTTAAGTTTTTACACTTACCGACTTTTATGTGTTCCATTAACTACTGTCCAGTTATGTTTTGTATTC
>JAQQZZ010001569.1:0-11999 GCA_030265115.1 Mopalia vespertina
CACAGTAACACTAGATAAAACTCATCATCGTCAATCTTGTGTCAAATATTATGGTGATACAAAGAGCCGTATCCTCTCTGTCCTTTATTTTAGTAAGGTCATTACACTATCAATAGGTACTTTCTTGTGCTCTTTGGCGAGCCGAGGGGTTTTGGATAGCGGGTCATCATGTTTTTTCTTCGTTGTTACTAGTTTCGTTAATAGCTATCGACATTTGACGAAAGATGTGACCTGGAAAATCATTGTCATCCTTGGGAGCTTTATATATGGTGACTATTTTGTCGTTTTGAATCCAACAATTAACGTTTAATACTTACTTAAATACGGTTGAAGACGGACTGGAAAGATCATATAAACCACCCCTGGACTCGCCTCTCTTGACTATCATCTACTTGATGTCAACGGAGGGACTCGAACCGGTAATCGAAGGAAGGTCAGCAGGGCCCCTAGCTGGGATTTTGATATCATTAGCCGACCGATTAACCAAATTGATAAATCATTAGCCAAACTGATATATTATTAACCACAATTTTACACTCCGTAAGGCGTGTCATTTCAATGTACCCAAACCAGTATATTATGAACCGAGGTGGTATTGCAAGCAGGTACTTCGGCGATTTTGCTTCTTTCTGCATGCTATGGTACACTACAATGTTATAGGCTAAATATAAAAAACATTTTAGTAACCGTGATTATCATTTATGTCAATAAAATAATTGTTTTATATTCACAATCAATTCAAATAAATGTAAATATTTGAATAAATGAACGAAATAAAGACATTTATTCATAAAAACACATTGTTTTCTTTCTTTATTCATTTAGGTGGTTTGATGATATCCAGTGTTGTATATTCACTGGTCAGTTGTAGCAGATTTGATTGATATTAAAAATGGTGTTGTTTTACATCTAGATAAATCATAATATATCATTGATAATGGATTTACAGCTTTCAACTTAAGTAAAGTACACTCCAATAGTACGTATGAAAGCTACTAAAAAGTTTCATTTAGCATTTTATTATTAAAACATGATGTCAGCAATATGTCTGGAATAAGTAATTATTCATGATAACCCATCATTAATGTCTTTTTGGGCTAAATGGAAGTGTGTATATCTGTGTGTAGAGGTGTAACAGTGTTCATTAGGTTTTCTCTTACTGAATTGTAGCTAGTAGCCTTATTCTGCGGGTTTGGGAACTACACCACTTTTAAAAACTTATATCGAAACTGAAGCTAACCAATTCAGGACCCTTTATCTTAATGGGCAATAATTCATCTACACTTTCTGTTTTAAGGCTATTCCGTAAGCAGGTTTTCACTAGATTGTGTCGACTAAAGCCTCTCTCCGCGTCAACGGTTGTTGATGGTAGGGTTAAAAAGATTTTCCCATTTAAGACATAGCCAATGTAAACCATCACAGTTTGAGTAACACTAACATTTGTCAATTCATCAAACATGAGAGCATACATTTTGGCACTTGAAACAGCTGACATGATGTCAACTTATACTACTTGAGACAGGCAATCTAGCATGTCGTTGACAGAATTATATCTGCTGTGTTTGACTCGGTCATCCAGTGTCAATGACTCTAGAGACTCGCACCATAGATTGAAAACAGAAAATAAAGCCAACAAATTTATATACAAATGTATGGTTATTTTCATCGTTTTTAAACCATCGCTTGCATATCGTGACACCACAGTTGCCAAAAAAGAATATGTTCATTTACGAAAATAACTTAGATGGCCCAGGTCTGACAACTAACTAACTGATCAGTTTCGAATGCTGGACTGCTTAAGTGTATTTTACTTATCTGATGGTGATGACAGTAAATACTCTCTTTTATAAGCACAACCTTTAGCCTAGATTATGACGTGCTTAAATCAGTTTGCAAAAAAAAAGAAGAAGAGTTAAATAGTGTTAAATACAGAAGGCATATGACTTGGGATATACAGCCCTAAGCAAAAGGGCATTCATAGGCTGCATTGCAGACTTTAAACCTGTCATAAATAAATGTATATTAAATTCAGCGTCTGTAAGACGGCATATTAAAATGTATTCTTATAAAACAGATAGAGCGTCTTGCAAACCATGTCGAGGCAATGTTGTGTTAACTGCTTAACCTTCTATTTCGCTGTCTTCTTAGGCAGCTAAGTAAACATTCTTCATCACCGCTATGACCGCATCTTTCACACTGTCATACACCCTGGAGCAGGCCTTTTCCATTGCACTCGATTCAACTTGCTGACTTGACAAAATCAAAATAAAAAAAACACCCCGGCGATTGCCGAAGGCACATCGTGTGACTCACTTATGTACCTGATGGTCAACTGTACCTGATGGTCAACAGGTGGACTCGAACCCGTGAACGGTGCATCGTAGTAGGATTAGTAAGTAGACACGCTATAACCACTAAGCCACGGCGAAAGGCCATAATTTCCAAGAAGGTGTTTGAAGGACAAAAATACGAATACTTTACAATCCAAAACCTTTAGGCTAATGGTAGGTTTAAGTTTAGAGTCAGGTTGCTTGAGAATGTTGATAAAGATACATTTCGACATTAAACTCAAGGTCTTTATTTTTCCCACTGAAAGTTTCAGCATTTCAAAAGTCGGACCAGGAGGATCAGCATGACGAAGGAAAGTGCTTTTAACGGAGCTACTGTACACACGATTACAAAATGACATTTGGCGATGGTGCTGGTTTACATACGTCAGATAAAGGGCTCAATTCTATGCAATTGAATTCAGCTTAGTTTTCTGTTGACAGATGGTTATTTGAGCCGTCAACAGTGAGATCTGTTTGAAAATTTAACACATATGTGTAAATCACTTCTGAAGGAAAAGATGTTAGGTTAAAAAAATTCTGGGTAAGATTTGATGAAAAAAATTGGCAGGGAAGAGGAGAGGGTGGTGGGATTTTCTGAAATACGAAGCCCCCTACCTTTCCCCCCATCCCCACCCTGCCCAGGACATTACATTATAACACATAGAGATACAACACAAATCACACGGACACAGGGATGTATATTATTAACACCCAAATAAATCATCTCACGTTCTGAATAAACTCCCAGAGACAAGTTTTGAAATAGATCTCATTCTAAAGTTGTTATGGTAACCTATAGACAGCTCGACGAATGTCATGACCATGTGCATGGTGTTGAACGTATGTGATATAAATACTCATGCGTCGTGACCCGTGTAAGAGAGCGTCAAGTCCCGTTTAATATCGAGAATAAGACAAGCAGCCAGTAGTGACAAACTGCACACAGTGTTACCTTTATTCTGTAAAAATCACACGACTGTACGTCCTGAAAGTTTCGTCAAAACCACGAATGTTTTGATTTCCAATTATAAGAAAGAGCACAGTCCTGAGTTGGATTTAGTTGTCGAATAGAAGACAGACTTACATTTTGTAGTGTCTGTGTGTCGGTACATCCTTGTATTGCATACGAACAGGATGAAGATCTACTGTCAGCTTTTGTTCATTATAATTCAAATAATAGCTCCCCATCCCACACTGATCGTGCCGTAGCTTTAGCGAAGCCTGTAAACTCGCGTGTAATGCTCGGAATAAAGCCAAAAACAAATATTAACCTTTGAGGACGTCACACATGCTACATTCTTTCCCTCTGTCTCAAATGTGTTTTATTAGAGCTGGCTACAAATATATACTTAAGCATATACACTTAAGGTCCGAATAAGGTCGGTTTTTTAGAATTGACCAGTAATAAAATGTAATCAGATTCTATACCGGCTTATCTCCAGTTCAACAACCGGAAAATGGCATTATTATTTATGAATACATTGTGAAAAATTTACTATGAGAAAAGATGTATGATTCAAAGAAATAGAAACATTGCGACTTTATTGTAGATATTTAAAACCATTTTGTAACCATCAAGTACTATCTAGCTTTTCAACTCAGACTGCAACTTTGGGATAAACCCTCACCATCACTATCGTACCAGAAGGTCACGAGGCGGCGTTGTACTTTTAGCCACAGTTACGAAAAAATCCGGTTGCTTAAAAATGTGAAGATATGTAATGTGGGTCAACATAAAATGGAACGATTGTTTATTTAAGAAATAATAATTTTGTAAGCATCTTTAAAAAACGAATTGCATGAATAAAACCAGAGCATAGTAACGCTGTATTTATACAGCTGTAATTTGCCTGGCGACTACCAGACAATTTGCTGTTATTTACCAAATATAACTGCATTCAATTTGGTCCTGTTTTTGTTTAATGGTTGTATCGTTGCTGTTGTTGTCACATTGCTGTTGTTGTATCATTGCTGTTGTTGAATCATTGCTGGTGTTTTATCTTTGCTGTAGTTGTGTCATTACTGTCATTGTATCATTACTGATGTTGTAGCATTGCTGTTGTTGTATCATTGCTATCGTTGCATCCCTGCTTTCGTTGTATTATTGTCGTTGAATCAATGTTGTACTATTGCTGTTGTTGTACCATTGTTGTTGTTGTTTCATTGCTGTCGTTACATCATTGTTGACAATGTACAATTGTTGTCATCGTATCATTGATGTTGTCGCATCATTGCTGTTGTTGTATCATTGCTGTTGTTGTGTCATTGTTTTCTTGTACCATTGGTCTTGTTTATTCATCCCTGTCGTTGTATCATAGCTGCTATTGCATCATTAGTGATGTTGAATCATTGTTGTTGTTGCATCATTCCGTTTGTTGGATCATTGCTGTTGTTTCATTAGTGTTGTCCTTGTATCATTGATTGTTGCATCATTGATGTTGTTGTTGCATTCCTGTTGTTGTAGCATTCGTATTTATGTATCATTGCTGTTTTCCCCTCTTTTCTGTTGTTGTATCATTTCTGCCGTTGCATCACTGATGTTGTTGTATCATTGATGTTGTTGTAGTATTCATGTTGTTGTACCATTGTGGTTGTTGAATGATTGTTGTTATTGTTTCATTGCTGTTGTTGTATCATTAATGTTGTTGTAGCATTCATGTTGTTGTACCATTGTGGCTGTTGAATGATTGTTGTTATTGCTTCATTGCTGTCGTTGTATCATAAATGTTGTTGTAGCATTCATGTTGTTGTACCATTGTGGTTGTTGAATGATTGTTGTTATTGTGTCATTGCTGTTGTTGTATCATTAATGTTGTTGTAACATTCATGTTGTTGTACCATTGTGGCTGTTGAATGATTATTGTTATTGTATCATTGCTGTTGTTGTATCATTAATGTTGTTGTAACATTCATGTTGTTGTACCATTGTGGCTGTTGAATGATTGTTGTTATTGTATCATTGCTGTTGTTGTATTATTGGTGTCGTTGCAAAATTGCTATTGTTGTATCATTTCAGTTCTTGTAACTTGTTGTTTATTTATCATTGCTGTTGTTGAGTCATTGTTGATCGTGCTGTATCATTGCTGTTTTTCATCATTGCTGTCGTTGATTCATTGTTGTTGTAGTACGATTGCTGTCGTTATATCCTTGCTGTTGTTGAATCATCTCACTTCTTGAAAGTTGTTTTTTTATGTACAATTTATATTGTTTTATCATTGTTGTTGTAGTAGCATTCTAGTCGTTGTATCATTGCTTTCGTTGTAGCATTCCTGTTGTTGTATCATTCCTGTCGCGGCATCTTTCCTGTTGTTATTGGCTACCATCACGGCCAGTACTGTAAATCAAATGATAAGGATATCTGTATGAACTCTGGGAGCGGTTGCTTCAAGTGGTTTCAACTGTTAACAATTTTTTATTTGACGTCACGTCAAAGCTGCCTTTCTGTGCAATGGTTGGAGTTTAATCTTCGATCATCTTTTAGCAACCCAGCTCGGGAGAGGTTGATGTTTGCTATGTAACACCTTTCTTAGGTATTTGACTCACGCGACGGATGTTCATCACGGAGAAAGAACAGGAGCAGAAAAGAAGCCAAACATGAAATGACAATGACTTAAGTCATCAGACACGATATCCTACCACAACCCTAGCCAATGATTGTCATCCTGCGCCTAGTAATACCCCTAATCCAGGGGAGAATTGTTTATGTTAAATTGGGGATTTACGCCATACTGAAGGTTATTTTACTCGGTGATGATAAGATAAATGCAATCACAAGACACAATACAAAGACATCACTAACGGACCAGGAACCACTTTCACAAGATGTTGTGCGACAAAAATATATCGTTCGATAAAATTTCGTCAGGTTAAAGTATAGGCATACAAATATCGTACGAGATTTATTACGCCCTACGATATTTTGTTAAATAGGCTCCAGGCTTTGTTTGGTCCATTAGCTCTGAGAACACTAGGTCAACAGCAAGCTTGGTCAAACCGCCCACAGAGAAAAGAAGCAAAAGATTTTGAAAGCCTAAATGTGACCCATCCGTATCTCACTAGCAATTGTAGACTATATATATAACTTATACCATTCACTGTCTCAGTCTCTAGTACAAGGTTGTCTCAACACTATTGCTCAAAATAAATATTAGCTTAGATCATTGAAATGAAACCAATCCCATTTCCTGAAGCAAATAATTTTTTTAAGTCATCAGTATCAAGAGGTGCGGACTATTGTGTGAATTTGCGTTTACTAGTATATGTTAATAGGTACAAATTATTTCGTGGTACGATTATAAGATGAATGCTTAATGTGAAATTTTCATCACTAGTAATAGGGCATATTTTTGTTTAACATAGTTTTATCATAGTTTTAACATAGTTTTATCTAAAGTTTTTGGCTTTCTAACAAATCATATTTCTAAATTTACGCCAAACTTACATGTAAAAGACACGGCTCATATAAATTTATCCTTGTCTAATAGTTTAAACTGCTAGGTTATTTTATTTTCGTGTTTGGAGTTTAACGTCATACTCAAGGGCATTTCACTTATTATAAAAACGGATTGTCCACTTCACACTAATCTTTGCTTAAATATGGTCGAAAACCAGGGGGGGGGGGGGGGATACCTCGTAAAAAACACCCCCGTGATTGCCGTAGTCACATCTTGTGATTCACTCATCTACCTATTGGTCGACAGTCGGACTCGAACCCGTGGACGAGGTACAATAAATAAGCAGACACGCCATAAACTAACCACGGCCTCGGGCCTGGGTTCTTTAAAACATCAAAAGAAAACATGTTTGAAGGAGTATGGCACTACCTTTGTCGAACACATTCGTAGACAAGATACGCAGCACGTATTACTGCAGGAGCAAGTTAGGGATTAAATTATACACTTTGTGGTTTCCTTTGACAGCTATCTGTTCAGATAAATAAACCATTAAATTAACAACCTAACAAAGAAAGAACCGTCCACAGTCTAAAGGATGAATAGATAAAGGAACGAATTAAACATACAGAACAGGAAAAAATTCTGAATAACTTTTCTAAAGTTTACATGTTAGATGTTGATTTACATGCCATTTTATTGATGTAACAGAAGTTTATACCTTTTAAAAAAAATCTTATTCGTGTTTTATTTTTTACAGCTGAAGGGCTAAACTATAATTGCAGCTTGTATCCGTGTATGTACTGCATTGTGGCTATAGCGAATACCATTTTCCGTTGTTGGTTTTCACTTTATAAACCACTTTTAGCATTTTCGGACAAAAATAATACTTCGAAAGCTAAGCCTATTCAGACTAAATTACCTTGATCTATCAGGGTCCATCGTCTGCCTCGAATTTTGTTTAAACTTTCCTTCCGTTTTGGTATCGAAATTTAAACAAGATTTCGATCACTTTTGTATGTAGCGTCTATCAGCGACAAGTTCTGCGTCGTTTGTTTCCGGACTTTTCAAGGACTTATACATAATAGCTATGTAATTGCTACTGTCGACTTTATTTAATAAATTCACCTAAATTCGGTTTCAAACAGAATATTCTGAGAATATAGGCATACTATCTTTACTTAGCACTGGAGAAAGATTGTTTACTCAACTGAGCAAAAAACGATTTTTTTGGTTTTGTTAGTGCGGCAATCAGTGTTGAACTATGAGTGAACTAACCTTAAACGCAGTGTTAAAATACCAATTACTCGATGCGTTTATTCCTTGTTTTCATGGGATCATAGGGTGAACGTTTATTGTTACCCTTTCGTCTCTTTTCATTGTTTCTGTCGCATTTTTCTCTGCTGAGGGCATAAGGTCGCGTTATGGCTAAGTTTGCAATGCGAGGCTAATTATTTTGGAGTATTTTCAGCTCTGTCCTAATTCCACTTCAATCCCGCACGTGTCCAGTTCAGAGAAGTTGACCAAACCAATGGAAGAAACGTTGCAGCGATTATAAGCTTATAAGGAGAGTGATTTAGGGGCCGATACAAGGCACTATTGTATCTGTGAATTTCGTCTGCCATTTTCACTTAGGTGTCACTTTCGGCTTATTTAAGACCAACTTCTGTGTGGGTTAAATCATAAAAAGCTGTTTGAATAATGTTTGCCTCAGAAGGGGAGCCTCGCGCTAATCTTAAGAAATCCGACAAAATAAAAACCCGGTAAGGAAGTGCGAGGATGAAGTACACGTTGACCCTATCACTGTATGTATCTAGAACGACCAGCTATTTGCACTCACGGGAGATTTTTGTGTGTGTGCTTTTCATCCTTTTTTGCTGTTGTTGCGCGATGAATGCGCGGATTTTAGATGGTGGATGACGTCAGAGGTACTGCTGCATGTACAAGACTCGCGTACCTGTTGTCCCAAGCTAAACATTTGCTCGCCGGAAAGGCGGGTTTGTCTACTGTGGCCAGTTGTCATCATCACTTGATACTGTATATACCGCTACTGAGAGGCGTTATCTAGTTATTTCATAATTCCCACCACCTTTTTTGTGACGTTTTATATATATATACCCATACAAATGTGTGTGTGTATACAATCGTAGGTGTGACTCTCTGGGTTGTTCTATCGCTTATAAAAGCTAAATGCGGATTTAAAACTGTTTCAATTTAGGGAAAAAGTGCGATAAAAGATACGTATTATAGAAGTTAAAACAGTGAAATGGAAACGTTACGAACTGGGATGTTACATGGAGTATTATATATTTTATTATTTATTATTTCTTGCCAGGTAAGGCCACTTTTTTTCTTTTCTTAGCTTTTGTCTTTTAGGATTGGTACCTTTTGTTAATTAACTATTCATTTTTCAGACCAGAATTTCAATTCAATGCCCCAATCTTGTAATACATAATAAATCAGTAAATTTTTGTAATTAAATCATATATCCGTTAGAAAAGTTAACCCGGGCATAAAGAAGATTATTTCAGATTTAGATGCCCATTTTTTGTTTGTTCGTAACGTATTTTGAAACAACTACACCTTACAAGTTTTTCATTTAGTGCGTATTTCTATTAACTCTACATAATTCAAGTTAAATATGGATTACACAATTGTCTATATCTGTAGGATGAATTTGTATTGAAATTTGTGGAGGAGAGAGAACTTTTGACAAAATCAAAATATGTTTTTCTGTTTCCTTTTCAGATAACTTGTATTAGAGCGGACGCCAAAGTGTCAATAAAATTTATCAGATATGAAAATCCGCTCAAAGTAAATTATGATTCACAATGTTGTGACGGTGAGCTCCGTTTCGATCAATGTACGGGTGGATGTGATCATAGCGTACGAGTCTGTATTGACTCCATGGAGGCGTAAGTACATATTTCGTTTTTTTTTTTTTTTTTTTTTACATTTTGAAAAAAAGAAGGTTGATGACAGTTTTCATATAAAACGTCAGGTACTTTTTTTTACTTATGCGACCCAATTTAAAACATGCGCTAATCGAATGGCAGATCACGGTAAAAATCAAATGTTGACCGCTTATTTTCTTTTTTAAAATAAGAACAGGCCCCCTAAAGGGACGTTTTGGACAGCTTTATAAGTTACTGTGACACATGTATCTCTGTAGCCCAGTCGATATAGCGACTAACCCCGTAAGAGTTCCATCCCAGTTGGATGTAAGCATTTGTTCTTATATCTGGATACAGTTATAGATATATAAGAAGCACACTCAGCAATGACCTCTCGTTATTTATTTTAACAGAAGTTTGAGGTGACGTGTCTGGAAATATCTAGAAATCTTTCGGATGTATTTATCCCTCTGCTACTGTCATAGCCATGTGGATTTTCAAACAGTCCGATTTTAACCAAACAATCTGTAATGTTACCATCTTTGATTCTAAATACCTTTGAAATAGCTCGTAGTTTTAACACTCTAAACTGTGTAATCTCTCTGCATCGGATTTGGATGCAGGGCGATTACACTTGTTTAAGTGTTCACTTGTACATATCCCGTAAATATGTATATATACGGTATATATCCCCATTTAATCAATTATATGTCTTTTTGGTGACGTAAACATGCCTTTTGTGTATATAAAAGAATAGTTACTGGCTCTTCCGTGGCAATTTCAAGTCTCCATTCTTGAAACTGGGGGATAGAGGAAAATGGCGGTTTGACAACCAATACCTTATTCATATGTCCACATTTTATTGAGGCTACTGTGCGATTTAAGGTAGCGTTTGACATGTAAACTGTCTCAGTTAGTTCATTGTACCAAACATAATTGGACAGTACTTAACTGAACACATAAAAGCCGGTTTTAGCAAAAACTTGAAATTACAGTTGAGTACACAAGTACGTATCTCTAGATAAGGCTACATGATATGATATACTATCAGACACAGATCTCTGCATCTACCTTAGAAACAAGCATTTTACCCCACTTATTACGTAAGGCTGTATGCTTTCATAGGGGTACGTTTTTTTCTTTTGTTTAAAGTGGTATTAAATAGACATACCATCACCTTGAACTAAACCAATGTAGGTCGCTGGTGCATAGACATGTGTCTATATCACAGCTATTCGTCTGTTGCTTGTTGCATTCTATAAGGAGTACAGGGTGACACGTTGAAAGGTGAGTTTAAGGAATGATGTTATACCTGGCTGTTGAATCACCGTAACCTGAAGAAGTAAGGCCGAGGATGATGAAGCTAAAGGGCGTTTACAGTTACCTGGTAATTAGGGCCATGTAACCGGAGTGACTCAATCTAAGTCTGAACGCCCCTACTTTACACATCTATCAATAGAGAAAACGGAGTGGGTCTTTCGTCTGATTAAGTTGCGCGCTCATGTTTCGCTATGTGGTGAGGTATGCCACATAACGATACAGAGTTTACATGGGGATGAAGGTCTCCGTGGCGAGACTGCTAGAGAGCAGGACACAGGTGGATTACAAATCTACAGTTGACGGAACCGGAACAAATGTATATTTGTTATTTACGCCTTTATTGTGTGTTTGATCGGATATAGGCCTAGATGAACTTACTCTATTATTATCAAATATCGTAATCCGGGTGCTCTGAATTGGATACTTTATGTAACTACATCATGTGTCAATTTCTGCCAGTGATATCGAGGGTGGATTCCTTCAAACCTTAGCTCCGAGAGCACCAGGGCAACAGGTAGCACCTTCCAACCACCCACATGATCCCACTCCAGGACAATCGAACAAACACACAAAAAACCCCACAAAAAACCCCCACACAAAAATAATAAATAAACTAATGAATTTCATATATTCCAACTATTACATCTCGTAAACATTGGTTGATTAATCTATTAATTTTTAATCGTCAACATAGGAGAACTTCCGGTTGACTTGATTACAATATTAGTAATGCAGAAAAATTAGTTAAATTAGTACATATTTTTTGCACAAGCCATATTGTCGTCATGGGTGATCACTTGTACCAGACGGTTTTACATCTTAGTTGTGCTAGTGTCAGTATTTGTTGGAATACACCGCAGTCATATAAATGAAATATCCTTAAGCTTTATGAGGCGGGCATTATTTGTTTGTTTGTTTGATTGGGGATTAACGTTGTACCCAAAAGTATTTAATTTATATGACGACAGATTGTGAATTTCACACTGTTCCTTACTTAAACGCGGTGGAAAAATTAGAAGAAATCACATACTCCCCCCCCCCCCCCCCCCCACCCACACCCCGGG
>JAQQZZ010001580.1:0-11998 GCA_030265115.1 Mopalia vespertina
TAATAAACAGAACGGTAACAATAGTATTCCGACGAAAGTCGGAATCCTAATAAACAGAACGGTAACAATAGTATTCCGACGAAAGTCGGAATCCTAATAATAAACAGAACGGTAACAATAGTATTCCGACGAAAGTCGGAATCCTAATTATCAAATAACGTGCAACGGTCAGACGTAATTTTTACATATGTGTTGTCAGGCACTAAAGAATTAAGACATTTATATTGGATTTATATTACGTATAATTTTTCAGATTGAATTTTGTGATTGTTTACCTTTCTCTATCTCGGAAGATAGAGAAACAGCCAGGTAATGTGTTTGTATACTAGTACTTTTAACTCTTCCTCATGGTAATTTCACTTATATGGCACTAAAATGTACACTTTGCCCAGCTTACAGCATGAACAAGTGTAACCCACACAAAGAGAGCTGAGCACATGCTTTAATGATCAATGTGCCTGTTTGCCTGAGTCTGATATTACATGTACATTGTGTAACAAAAAAGACTTGATGGATCCGGACATGATTAGTCTTCCATCTTTATTCAATGGCATTGTCCGTTGTATCAGGCAATTAGTATAACGAATTCCAGACCAGCAATATGGAATGAAAAAAAATGTTATTAACATCTGAAAGTAATTGCACCTGACTGTTCTGGTCTGCCATTGGCTGTTTAGACATGTCGATTATAAACCCCATATGACTATGATAGGAGTATGTTTCAGCAAAATATTTTGTGGAATATACTTAGTTACTCTTGCACACCATTTGTTTTCATGATCACTGACATATAGGCCATTTAAGTCTCGTTCACTTCTCGATGTTCTGGAGTTCCGGGTACAATCTTGAACATCTTGTGTATGTTTTTAATCGTGCTCTTTCAGTAGTATATTTTATTTTGTGGCTGAATGTAGTCTTAGGACTGGACAATACAGTTGTCCTCTTTTTGGTTAATGTTAAAACTAGACAAAATAAATACATATAAATGAACAGAGATTGATAGAAGAGGCCCATCAAATTAAAAAAAAACTCCATTTTAGCTAATCGGAATTCAATATTTCCCATTTCAACTAAAATAGTCAATATTTAATCCAAATATATTTTTAAAAAGACCATTTATTTAAAATACTAAACGTTTTTGACATCAAAGGACAGGAAAATATGGTACATTTATTAAATTGTACTAAATAAAAAATTGAATTTTTAGCAAAAGGTACATGTACTCAAGAATATGACTTCTTTTAATCCGTGTGTTACTGTACCAGGGGCTTAGCCAGAAATCAAAAGTATGGTAATTTTGCTTCACTTTTTAAGTTTGTTTGTTTGATTGGGGTTTTACTTCGTGCTCAAGGGTATTTCACTTATATGACAACGTGCCAGCCCAATGGGTGAAGGAAACCATCCTCGACCCACTGGCAACAAACAAGTTGGTTTGTTTGATTGGGGTTTAACGTCGTACTCAAGGGCATTTCACTTATATGACGACGTGCCAGCCCAATGGGTGAAGGAAACCACCCTCGACACCACTGGCAACAAACAAAGACAAGATGGGACAAATTCAGGACAAAAACAGGACGCAATACAGACACCATAAACAGAACGGCTTCCTGTTCCCCTTTACCTCTGAGAGCACCAGGGCAGCATGAAGCTCCCTCCAACCACCCGCCAAACAAGATGGGACAAATACGGGACAATAACGGGATGCAAGACAGACGCAAACAAAAGATCGGCTTCCTGTTCCTCTTTAGCACTGAGAGCACCAGGGCAACACTTTTTAAGTAACGGGGTATCTTATTTTTACAGTTTTCCCATCTCCTACATGTTACTGTTTCATAAAACAGGGTGTCCAAATGAGGCAATTCGTTATTTCAGGGTGTCCAAAGGACAGATGGAGCCCGGTGGACACCCCTGTGCCTAAGCCCCTTGGTGTGTACCCAAAGTGGGATAAATCAGATGAAATGTGGTTGATCACATGATGTGACTTACATCATATGATCACCATTTGATGGCACTCAAAAAGTTAAACTTAGACATACACATGTACATGTTATAAAAGATACACAATACCTTGGCATCGTATTAAGTGTACTCTACATTGTGCAACTCATCAGTGGGAATAATGCTATACATGTTATATGTGTGTATTCTCCCCTATTTTATATGGTTCTGACTTGTGAGAAGAGTTTCTATAGGTGAATAAACCATTAGTTCCACCAAAGACTTTAACATAATACATCATCAAGTACAATTCAGAACTTTATCAACTTTATTTTGATTTTGATATTTCAACATTTAGTCAGAAGACGTTTGGTTTGGGCATTATATACACATAACATGAGGAAAATATATAAAGTAAACAGTATGAGAATGACAAATCCAACTACATTGTTCAAATTTCTTGGATCGGAGACACAAAAAGTATGGTCACCGGATGCAATTGGAGTTCATGTGCGTACATGTAGGATTCATTGTATAATTCGTATTAATACTGTGTGTAAGCCTGGAGAATAAAGACCTTAAAACTATTACCCAATGTTTGCTATTGATGTATTAGCTATAAGATAACTGTGCTGAAGTAATCAATTTTATGATTACACCTCAACACCTGGCACAATGTCATCAACTTGCACATGTCCAAAGGTTAGATATCCACACTGTCAGAATAATCCATTTAGAAATAATTTATTCCACATAAAACTAACCTGGACACAGTGTTTACTTATGGGAAGGTTCCTAATAATTTAAACGAAAAATGTTTGAATTGATCCAATCATTTTCAAAAGATTCTTAAAAAATCATTGCATATACATATGTACCTGATGCATATGATTTTATCTTATTTTATACAAGTCATGTACCTGTGTGTAAATATATACAAAACCAAATCCAGCCAGTGATATTTGATAATTATTTCAGTTTGGACATATTTTATAGATATTACAAAAATCGAAAATTGTTTCTGTTTTTTCTTTTGTTAATTATGACGAACAAATTCAGTTGTAAATCTGTCAGATTCATTGGATTATAATAAACATAATGGTTCAGATGATTCATTTACAATTAACATTCAACATCTATTGAACACAGATTAATCACTGATAGTCCTCATGATAGATTGGTTGATTGAATACCATTTTTCATGCTATAAAAATTAATCTTTTCACTCTTTTGGAAAATTAATGTTCCTCCCTAGCTAATGAAAGACAGTAAGACTGACTTTGTCTTAAAACATACTGCTCTTTATATAGCCAGACAGCTGAGCAATCACTCTGTTCTAGAGATTAATATTTCCATTGACTTGGACAATAATAAGCCATCATTCATTTTACCAATTTTGATGATTCTTGTCATTCCTGTTATCAAGGCCTTAAATGATTACAATCACATCAATTAACTTAATTGTCATCACCTAAAATATACATGATAACAATTATAAAGGTTGCTATAGATTTAATCGGCCATGGTTTTTATTGTTCCACACAGAGCCTGCTGTCTGAGGATTGAAATGTAAGTCATCCAGAAGAACATGGCCAGAGGTTTTATAAGTGTTAGCTTTAAGGTCATATAGGACCACAACAGTGACAGCTTGTCATTGGACCAAGCCATAATCTTTTGTGATCTGTGCTGGTCATGTACCACATTGATCCTGGTTAACCACCAGTGACAAACAAACGAATACTACACCTCCACAAAACCACCCTGACCATTATAACCTCCTCCAAGCTCCCACAAATGTACCATTGACATGTGCTCAGAGCAAATGAATAACTGGAGTTAATACAATGTAGCATGTACTTTGAAATACAGATCACATCATATTAAAGGTTTGGTATTTTTGGATCCATAATACAGTTAATTATCAATGTTACTTTCTCTTTACCTGCGTAACTAATTGAGCCTTTATTGAGGTGGTATACCGGTGGACTCTCATTGCAATAGTACTTCAATAGACTTAAAAGCTTTTGCAATGATAATAGCCAAGGCTAAATACTGTAAAGACAACAGGCTTCTCTGGTAATAATCAAGAGTTAATATACATGTTACCCTACAATGAATGTAACATGATTTTAGCAGGGGGTGAATTAATTGGGATTTCAGGACCAGAAGCTACCAAACTTAGACAAAGCCACAACATTATAAAGATGGCAAATTTTAAAGAATTTTGTCCACTATTTCCTACATTCCAAATGTAAACTGTTCTTTTAATAGGTATCAGATTTCAGTGTTTTGTAAATTGTAAATGTACAATTAAAGACATTTCTGTGTCAGTTCAAAAGAGGAGTGTGAATCTCTGAGAGTTTTCAGTGATCAGTTTACGCAGGATTCGTGTTTAATTCAGGTGTTCAGCTACATGTATTAAGATGCAGACAAGTGACCTAATACGCAGCTAACAGGTCTTTTTATTGGACTTTTGATCTCAAGGATCGCTCAACATCTACCCAGGGTTCTGGGTAACTTAATATGGTTCATATGCCTCTGGGATTGCTCAACATCTACTCAGGGTTCTGAGTAACTTAATATGGGAATCTCAAGGATCGCTCAACATCTACTCAGGGTTCTGGGTAACTTAATATGGTTCATATGCTTCTGGGATCGCTCAACATCTACTCAGGGTTCTGGGTAACTTAATATGGTTCATATGCCTCTTGGATTGCTCAACATCTACTCAGGGTTCTGGGTAACTTAATATGGTTCATATGCCTCTGGGATCGCACAACATCTACTCAGGATCCGGGTAACTTAATATGGTTCATATGCCTCTGGGATCGCTCAACATCTACTCAGGGTTCTGGGTAACTTAATATGGGAATCTCCACACTAAAACACAACCTTTATATTTCTGATATATTTTGGGGTTGGTATACTTCGTTTACACACTAGTGGTCTTATTATTAACCTAGTAGTTGAAGGTAACCAACACAGTCATGTTCCAGATCTTGTATCAACATAACAACAAACAGGAAGCAATGCTATCCCATGTTATAGTATACCTATGAAACAAAGTACAGTTGTATACCCTGTTAAAGGAGGTCAGATCATGGTGTGTATAAAACCACATCAATTGTTTTCAGTAGGTAGACTGTAGTTAATAGTTAAACTATAACACTGCTACAGAACAATAACACTTGAGCCAAGCAAAGCACCCAGTCACTGAACATTAATACATTGAAAGGAAAATATAAATAGAAGCATTATAGTCAGAGAGGACTCAGGAGTCCAACAAAAATGGCAATGACAGGGCAAAATTTAGAACTGAAAGAAAACATTTAAAAAAAAATAATGATAACTACAATGTATATGTAAAAATAAAAGTTATTACCTCCAGTGACAATGGTGGATCATTCATGGCTAAATAGGGTTTCATTACATATACTAGTACTGTAGATGTAGTTAATATAAACAGTAAAACAAATACTAATGCACACAGGTATAGAATACATGTAATGACAGACATATTTCTCTCCAGTACCATGAACTAAAGAAATAATATTGTGATTAACCAAATCCAGAAAACTTTTATGATATGTAAGATGTTTACACATTTGAAAGTTTTATGTTAACTGAAAGTTCATATAATGATATAATAATATGGCGTTAAAATATTGATTTTTTTTATGGTCAAAAAGGGAAATATTAAAACTAAATTCATGCGACAAGAATTTTTTTTTTTTTAATTCAAATATTCAATAATTTTATTGTGGCCACACATAAATGTTGATTAACGGTTTTGAAGTTGTACATTTACATGTATGTCCGGGTTTAAAAAAAAAAAGGAAAAGTTACATTTAATAACAAGGTGTTTAAAAAAATTCTTATTTTTATTGTGACACTTGGAGTTTATCTGGAGTTTTGTGGGCCTCATAGATTATATTTATAATAGTGAGCCTGTGCCAGGTGCTTGCAGTACCTAATGTATAAATCATGTTCACATCAAGAGAGGAGTGTTTAGAAACCGGCTAGCTATTCTACAAGTTTTATTGACATATAATAAATAGGACGTTATGGCTGATGGGTAATAATAAAATTGTGGGTCAATATTGCGAACTTACAGAGACTACGCCCATTAAATTCTATTAAATTTCCTACTACAACAAATACACAAACAATTCAACACTATTTTTAAAGGATTGAATTGAAACCCTCTCTTTTTTTTCTTAAATTTACAAAATGAAAATGTGTGGTTTATACACTTAACTGATATGATGTATATATATAACCTTATCCAGTTACATAGCCAATTCAAGGGTACACTTTTGTTTTACATTTTAAGGACATTGAGGAAATTGAATTTGAGATTGTCCTGTAAAGTTTCACAGAATTGAACAGTGTGATAAATAGCATGCAGGACATAATTGTCAAAATGTCTGCCAAATTATTTTCAACATTCCAACCAGAACCCTCGAGTCTGACGGTGACCGTATGGTACATTGTACATAGCCACATGACCGTATGGCAAATAGCCAAATGACCTTGTGGACGAAGTTGTGGTACATAGCCACATGACCTTCTGGTACATAGCCACATGACTTTCTGGTACATAGCCACATGACTTTCTGGTACATAGCCACATGACCTTGTCGTACATAGCCACTTGACTTTCTGGTACATAGCCACTTGACTTTCTGGTACATAGCCACATGACTTTCTGGTACATAGCCACATGACTTTCTGGTACATAGCCAAATGACCTTGTGGACGAAGTTGTGGTACATGGCCACATGACCTTCTGGTACATAGCCACATGACCTTGTGGTACATAGCCACATGACTTTGTGGTACATAGCCACATGACTTTCTGGTACATAGCCACATGACCTTCTGGTACATAGCCGCATGACCTTGTGGTACATCGCTACATGACCTTCTGGTACATAGCCACATGACCTTGTGGTACATAGCCACATTACCTTGTGGTACATAGCCACATGACCTTGTGGTACATAGCCACATGACCTTGTGGTACATAGTCACATTACCTTGTGGTACATAGCCACATGACCTTCTGGTACATAGTCACATGACCTTGTGGTACATAGTCACATGACCTTATGGTACATAGTCACATGACCTTGTGGTAAGGTACATAGACACAAAGCTTATTTAACAATTAATTCACTAAAAGTAAATGTTGTATTTAAATGTACATGAAGAAGTAAAATAAATAATTAATTAAGTTTTATTGTATGATTCGGGTCATGCCCTTAAACATTTGTAAATATGGCAATGTTGTTTTACCACAGGAGTTTCTATAATTAATTTGGTTCCGGAAAACGTATGTGAGCCCAATATAATAGAAACTCAAAAAATAATGTCAGTGTATAGCTATTTACATAATATCTGTGTTAAAACAAGCCTAAAGGGGGTAGAGAATTTGAGATAGGAATCTGGAAACCCCCCCCTGTTTACATATAATCAGAGTGATGTAAACACTTGTTTTGCTTGCTCAATGTTTAATGTCATACTAAGGTTATTTCATTGTTAAATACTTTTGCACTTGTCCAATGGGTCAGAAGGGAACAAACGGTGCTGTACTTAAGGTTATTTCACTCATACATGTATGATGACATACAGTTTCTGGGTGAAGAATATCACCTTCAACATCCCAAACAGTGACAAAGAAAAACCATGACTGCAAAACAAGGGGAAATCACTGAAATGAGACAAGTTGTGGAAATTTTCAGTGAATGGTTGATGGATTGATTGGTGTTTTTATGCTGTACTTAAGCGTATTTCACTTATATGACAGGGGTGTATTCCAACAATAATTGACACTAGCACAGCCATAAAATGTGAAGTGTTTTGATACTGTTGGGAAGTTATTCTCCCTCCATAGTGCCCTGTTAAGACAGCATTGCCACTCTTCAAACAAACTGCCCTTACCCAGAGGGCAAATTTACAGGGAAATACAGATATGATAAATCCGCTGTTTCCCCCAAAAGGTCACAAAACACTAGTAGCATCCTGCCAAGAGCATGTACATGAAATAAATCCTCTTCTTGACCAAGAGCTCTCCAAACTAAGGGCTGTACTACAGCCTGTAGAACATGTGTTTGAATTTTTTATCATCCATTTTAATGTCATGGTAAAGTGATGTGTGTACTGTTAAAATGAAAACAGATTTTTTTTACATTTAGCCATGTTACTTATCTAACACATCTCAACAAATTTGATGCTTCACTATGTTGCTTTTTTTCTGTCTAATTTTGTAAACTAGTCTGTATCGTTTAATTTTACAATCAATTCAAGATTTTTTTTACAACTTGTTATTTTAACATTATTTAAATGTTCTCCTGGCAGATTAGGTCATTTGAACAGCTTAAAATCTATATCGGGTGCTATCACGTGTACCTGTTACATACACATACACAAACATTAATGCTTTGTTATATCGACAAACAATCCAGTAACAATTAAACATGATATATTAATCATTCATTACAACAAGCCAGCAATTTGAGATACAAGGAAAACAATTAATCAAACAAAATTGACATATATAAGAATGTTGATTATATTTTGTTTGATCTATGTAATTGTTGAATTGGGCATACTGCCTATGTCATACATAAAATTAACTCACATGTAACAAACTTTCAATAATTTGTCATAGACAGGTGTTCTTTGGTGGAAAACCCAGATGAGAGGAAACCACAAAACAACATCCAGCAAATGGCAACTGTCTCTGTAGCTAACAGTGGAGTTTCTTCATATACAGATTAAAAGATGGACTAGCACTAAAAGTTAAATAACCTTCATGTGGTCCAAACATTTGATTTGTTTGTTTGATTGGGGTTTAACGCCATTCTAATTTACTTTAGGTTATTTCAATCACATGACGGCCTGCTATCCCAATGGGTGAAGGAAATCACCCTCGATACCACTAGCAGCAAACAAAGACAAGACGGGAGAAATACAGGACAATCACAGGACAATACAAAGCCTTCCTGTTCCTCTTTAACTTTGAGAGCCACAGGGCAACAGAAAGCTCCCTCCAACCACCCGCCTAAGCGGAAACGTTTGAACAGGACAGGTTATTGAGTCTATGGTAATAGGTATAAGATATTAACAATGTGTTATCAGATATTTTTGTATTGCCATGTTAGTTACTCAATACTGCCACTATGACTCAAATCTGTTTGTTTATTGGGGTGTTGCGTAGTACATACTTAAAAAAGGTGAAAATATAATAAGGTTTATTTCTCTCATATGAGGCCATGCCAGCCCAATGGAGTTGTAAACATGTTTGGGAATACATGTACATGACGGTACATGTAGTAATGTACAGTACAGGACAAACAAGTGCACTTAAATATGTACTTTTCTTCGCACTGTAGGGATTTTTTAAAGATTAACTTTAGTGTATGTTATTGATTATAAAACAAAACATCGTTCCTATTTTAGCCCATACATGTATGATGTAAATGAACAATGAAGCGGACAGTCCGATTTTAAGTGATTTATAACCAATTTTACTTAAATTTGGGATATCAGTACAAGTTGTGAAACAACAATGTATAAATTTGATGAAATTGATTGCCATACATGTATGTACATCTGTAGTGTAACATGTACATCATGATCAAAACACTGGAGTATCATGTCCTACTTACAAATACAGTACCTATAAAGTTACAAGTACTGTATTGTGAAATCTTTGAATGGCAGGTACTGCTTATAGGCCACCAGGCCAAGTCACGCGTGCAGCTAAACCAGTGGTGTGGCTGTTTGGGGTAAATTTGGGATAAAAGACAGCACTACCCATGTAAAAAAAGTTTCTGGTTTAAGACTCATTTGTATAAATAAATTGTTGATCAACAAAAGTAGTTTAAAACTTTCAACTCCAAAGTCAACATTTGTAGTCCTGAGAGTTTTAAGTCTCAATTTCGTTTCTGATAAAATATGGGCACCTTAAAATTGGACACCTAAATAAATGTCAGTAATTGAACAATGTAAAACAAAATCTGTGGCGAAATCAAGCCAAAGCTAGAACAGAATATGATTATCTTAACACTCTGAATAATTTAGAATAGAAATTTTTTTCTAGAAGTATTCGAACCCCCAGAGCTGTAGCATTGCACATCAGAATGTACCAAATATAGTTTAAAATTACCATTTACTTCCCTATTAAGTCACTTGCAATTCCATTCTTGTTATCACTCACACAACTTTGATCGACTTAATGAATGACAACCCTTTTGTGTTTCCTACATCATAAATTGCAACTTTACAACTTAAGCTTAAAACTTAGTTATAACACAACTTCTTTTTATCTTTTTAGTTTTGGGCAATTATCAAACATAGAGCTAATAATTAAAGCTACCACACAGAGGGACTAAATAGACTAATAATCATTATTGGGTAAATTCATTACCAATCAGAATGTACTGTAGGCACTCAAAAATGTCCTTCCTCTGAAATCCTTTTGACCACCCTAAAGCTATTGCTCATGAAATAGCCAGATTGAAAGTAGCTCTAGTTAACAAGATGTCAAACAGCGTAATATGCTTCATGACATGAGTATTTCAGTTGGCACTATCTGAGCTGGAGGCTCTGGCGCCAAACTACAACTAGTCTGAGTGGCTCTGACATTTTGTTTTTAAAATGCCCAACAGAGAATAACATAACAAATAAGCTTACTGTCTAAGCCTATTGAATTAAACTGGAGCATGCATTTTTATTTAGGTCTAATAACCTGTACATTTATGTAAGCGTATATATCTATTCAACTAGTCCAATTGTTCCTGCCTATCATTCATAACAAATACAACATACATGTAAAATTAGCAATGATGTGAACTTTAAATATCAACCCAAAGGCGATTTAGTTCATGGCGATAGCCCTGTGAACCTGAGAGTGAGGAATTCTCCTGACTGTCACAGTTTACAGTACTATAGCAATCACCTGTCGAATAAACGATACATTTGTGTAATCTGAACATTGATTTGATACATGTATTGTCAGATTACAAAATATATTATCTTGTTTAAAATGTGACATGTCATTCTTCTGTAGCTAGTCTTTAATAGTTTTTGTGAAAACACAGAATGTATCAATAAATGAAAATAGATCATCAATAATTTTGAGACATAGTATTACCTGATACGACCTACACAGTGTCCACAAGTCGGCCCTGTCCACCCGGGATCACATTTACAGCTGTCGTTTATACACTGACCAAATTCACAAACAGTCGTTCCACATTTCTTTGAAGCGCCTGATACTTGAATAAAACTAAACAGACACAATAAAAATCCGATCACAGCGTAAAAAATGTCCATTTTCCATCGAGACTTGAACTTCATATCGAGCACAAATAATCTCGGGTTCGCCATTTTAAAACCGGAAGTTACTCTACGAACCTGTCAACTTTTAGCTTCCCGATGGTACCCAGAACGAGCTGATAATCGGCACCTGATCTTGTCCATATACAATTTTTAACAAAGGTATTATATTTAATGAGATATTCACTCATCAACACTTTATACGGTTGTACAATTAAGGAATGAAACCCAGCGAATTATATCATTGACCCTTCTTCGCGACCCTCGTGAGGTATCGTTTGTCACAATGAGTTACCTCCCTTTGAAGTTATTCTTGCTGTCAAACACCCATATGTCAGTTAGTAGCACAGATGAATCAGGCGCGGCGAATTAGCTTCATATTTGGAAATACGATATGTGAGATGACGTTCAAATCGCGTTTTTCAAGCAAGAGAAGTATCAGGTCTGTGGTTAAAGTGATTTAAACTCTGGATAGATTTAATACCGTCCGGTCATCAGCTTTTCGTATTGTTGTTTTTTAAAAAATTATTTCTTCACTTTTCTCAAATGTGGATGTATTTGTCACGCTCCTTATAAATACGAACAAAAACAACAAAACAGTAAATTTGTCAACAACGTATTTTATTGACTATCAACCACTTACAACCCAGGCGACCAGTGGCGTAGCCATGATTTTCCCAAGATGATGGGGGGGGGGGGGGGGGGGCCGGGGAAC
>JAQQZZ010001591.1:0-12114 GCA_030265115.1 Mopalia vespertina
TGTGTGAGATGTAAAAGACTTCAATTTCTTGACCATGGCAGTAATGCTCTCCATATAAAGTCTATGTTAAATTATTCAGCTTTGAAGATTTTTTACAAATTGTCCGCCACGAAAAGAGAAAAATAATATACTTGAAACAAAGAATGATATTTTCTGGTATTTCAAGCTTTAAGTTTAGTGTGTATTGTGTATCATAATGACGTATATAGTAACTGCGGCAGAGGTGTATAATTTTGGTCAAACTTGGCGGCTTCCATCGATCTGATGAAACAATCATTCAAACCTTGTTCTCTTCTATCTATCTACATTTCCGTTGAATAGATAACGGGCATCCATATGTTTGGCTAACAAAGTGTAACATGAGCAATTTGTCTGCCCCTCCTTTAACTAAATATAGAGAGACGAAAAGATGAACACTAGGTGCATTTATGTCTTTCAAATAAATCAGGTATAGAGACTGGCCGAATCCCCTGTTAGTACTCCTTGGAGGTTTAGAAGCACATGATTTGAAACTCAAAACACCTGAGTTTGCCCCGATGGCTGGCATTTACCAGTGCATTGGAGTGCAGTCTTTAGGGTTCGGTCGACACAGTAGCAACACGATGTTATGTGCACTTAGCATGATTTGAATGCAATAGCTTATGGTCCCCATGAACTGGGAGGGCAGTACCGATGGCTGCCAGGGTTCGCTGGTGGGGATGCATGCTGCTGTTTTTCAATGTGTGATGAGTTGTATGATAGATTTGTTTAGATGTATATAGAGTTGAACACAAAAATTCCATTCGATGCAAACATCAGCAGTTACAACAAAATAAACCTTAATCATCTTTCCAGTTCTCTTTATATAAAAAAAATAAAAAATAAACAAAATAAGGCAGAAAATAAAAACCAACCCAAAGGACTATCCAACCTTGGTTGTTTCTCACCTGTATGAACGCCCGTGTCTGTTTCATGTCAACACGGAGCTATATAAACCAATATGATTACCAACTAAATAGCTCATCCTAAAAATGTTAGACTATATTATAGTTACCCAGATTAAACCTTGTTTACTCATGCAGGGATGTTGTTTACCATTTTCAGCTTGTCCAACGAATAGACAAATAATGCGTTTTGTTACACCTTCAACTGGGCTATTCGCCTGCTGGTCGTAAAGATTAACAAATTCAGCCATTATTTGTAAAACCGTCCTTATAAGTAAAGTGATCGCATTTAAGTTTGCAAATGCGGTTTTACAAATGATAGTGATTGTAAAAAGTAAAGGCATTGTTTTTTTTTTGTTCGGTAGAATCCAGCGTAGGTATTCGCGTTGTTGACCATTTTGGTTGGAACACAGACTGTGCTGCATATTGTGTCGCTTCGTTCACCTTGTTTGGCCTTTGGCCATACAAAGTATATATGAAGCACTGTGAATCAACACTTCCAATTCTATGCCAGTATGGTAAGTCACGCTCATTCTCTGATAAGTTATAATTATCAGTCCATATGGTAAGTTATGGTAATACTCGGTTAGTATGACAAGTTATGCTCACTCTCTGTCAGTATGGTTAGTTACGCTAGTCCTCAGTCTATATGATAAGTAATTCTAATGCTCTGTCAGTATGGTAAGATCCGCTAATTTTGTCAGTATGGTAAGTTATGCTAATACTCCTTTAGTATGGCAAGTAATTATACTTATTCTGTCAGTATGGTTGGTTAAGCTAATTGTTTGTCAGTATGAGTTCTGCTAATTCTCTGTCAGTATAGCAAGTTGTGCTCATTCTCTGTCGGTATGTTATAAAGTTATGCTAATTTTATGTCAATATGTTAAGTTATGCCAATTCTCTAACAGTATGGTAAGTTGTGCTCATTCTCTGCCAGTATGGCAAGATATGCTCATTCTCTGTAAGTATGGTAAGTTATGCCAATAATCTGTCAGTATGACAAGTTATACTAATTCTGTCAATTCGGTAAGTTCTAGTAATTTTCTGTCAGTATGGCAAGTTATGCTAATTCTCTGTCAGTATGGTAAGTTCGGCTAATTCTCTGTCAGTATGGTAAGATATTCTGATTCTCTGTCAGTATGGTAAGATATTCTGGTTCTCTGTCAGTATGGTAAGATATGCCCATTCTCTGTATGTATAGAAAGTAATGCCAGTTCTCTGTTAATATGGCAAGTTATGCTTATTTCCTATCAGTATAGAATATTACGCATATTCTCTGTTAGTATAGAAAGTTATGTCAATTCTCTGTCAGTATAGAAAGTTATTCTAATTCTGTAAGTATGGTAAGTTACACTCATTCTCTGTGTGTATAGAAAGTGAGGCTAATTGTTTGTCAATACGGTACGTTATGACAATTCTTTTAGAATGGTAGGTTATTCTAATTGTCTGTTTATGCTTACTCTGTGTCAGTATGGTATGTTATGCTATTCTCTGATTGTATGTTAAGTTGTGATAATTCTGTCAGTATGGTATGATAACGCTGGTTAATAAATATGATACTGATCTTTGGAACTATGTAATTCAGGAAAGAATACATTATATTTGTAAAAAAAAGTTTAATTAGCATTGGTCTGGAATACATTTTTGAACATCACACAAGCACACAGAACGCAGAGTGCATGTTAGTTTTTTTTATACATTTAAAAAGGCTGGATTTCCGGTTGAAAGTTCTTTCAAATAGATCGGCCAAGTGTAGCAAAAATGTTACAAACAAAGTGGCATGGATGTCAATGTTGCACATAAATGGAAGTCTCGAAATGTAACAAAAAAGTGTGCTTTTCAGGCGGTGGTCTGCCGTCATAGCTGTCGAGATCCGTAGCCTTTTAAATTACGTTACAATGGATAAATGCGTGTGATGTCATTTCAAAGCGGCACTATCCCGAATGCTGCAACGTCAGAAGACCACCTTGCAAGAATTCAATTCATTTACCTCCCTTGTTAAATTTCCGAGATTCCCATTGGCGTATCAAAACTGTTGTATGGCATCATCCCCAGCTGTCGTAAACTGTATTACATTCAAAGGAATATATATATACTTTTTCTTATATCAATATGGTCTTCTCTTCCAGTTCCACCACAACAGGAAGCTTCTGGCGAAACGGTATCAACGGGCCAAATACCGCCTACAAAACCGTCTGTTACTAATAACTACGAATATAACCCGGTGAATATGCCGGTTAAGTCGTACGATAATAAGTATAAGTTAAGATCAGAACGAATAAAAGGTAAGACTAATATAAGACCATTTGTTTAGATACATTGCTAAAACAAAGCCAATAAACATGTAGCTTTATTTTTGTGTTTAACCCCAAACTAAAGTTTTCAGGTAAAATTTTACCAGCTGTTCCAGGAGTTTAGACTGTTGCGTCTCAGTACAATATATAAACGATAACAATATAGATAACAATATAGATGGTCAAGGGCATTTCACTTATATGCTGGCTCGGATTGATACACAGCGGTGCCCCCTCCCCCCGTGATTAGGATCAAGACAGTTCGGTAGGCCTACCAAGGCAGATTGTCTGTGATTCAATCAGCGTAAAATGTAAACATATTATAAAATAAATAAAACAAATTTAAAAACAACAACAACACTAAACTAGTAGAGTAAACTTACAACTCCAATAAAAGATACACATGCATACATGGTGATTCAATATTTCAGTTTATTTTAAAACCATTGTCACGAAGAAAACATATCTGTACAGAAGGTGTATATATACCAGGCAACATGTATGTTAGTTTTCTTACAAAAGATAGTTTTCATTCTTGACAATGGTTTTAAAATAAATCGAAATTTTGAATCACCATGTATCCATGTGTATCTTTTATTGGAGTTGTAAAGTTTACTTTACTTTGTGAAACTCATCAGTGGGAATAATGCTACTAAACTAGTCTTTCCCTGACTTATGTCCTAATTGCTTTGAAACTAGACCCGGTGATGATTTATCTTCCTTGCAGTTTTCTCAATTGTTCACCCGGAACAATACATTGTTGGAAAGGCAATGTGGACGAGGAAAAGCTATATGATGACCATGTGTGCTAGGTTGTGCATGGCTGCCAACAGTGGATGCCATTATGTGAACTACAGTGCTATAACTCATGAGTGTCGTGGATTTTCTGACATTCAAACAGTGACGATGGAATACAGTAAACATTGGAACGTGTGGAGATATGTAGAACAACCAGACACAGACGTATAATTCAGTACATAGTGTGGGAGAACATTAGTGCATAGTTTATGCATAAAGGTGTACAACTTTTTAAGTATAACTCCTCTCGTGTGGTCAACGAAGAAAAGGAATTTTCAACAACAATGAAATGTAACAACTTGAATGCGATTCACTACTTAATTTATTAACTTGTAACATAGTTTTCAGCATAAATCAACAACTTGTTCTCTATAACACAATATTGTTCATTGTATTTTACAAAAATCTCTGCTTTATGAAATTTGCTTTATGTCCATTCATTAAATACAAATAATATTTATCCCTGAACT
This sequence comes from Mopalia vespertina, assembly GCA_030265115.1. Lineage (NCBI taxonomy): Eukaryota > Metazoa > Mollusca > Polyplacophora > Chitonida > Mopaliidae > Mopalia > Mopalia vespertina. The sequence continues at coordinate 4,486 of JAQQZZ010001591.1, forward strand.
AATATTCAGCTATTGCACTGTATGAATACCACAAACCAATCAATATTGCTTGAGTGAGCTGTAAAAGTTACCATTGCTTCCGCTCAAGAGAGCTATATGATAACGATTGGGTCTGGAAGTCACGTCTTGTGATCTGCTATATTTCACTTAATTCAGTCCTCTTCCAGTGACAGTATAAATGCTTTCTATGTCTACACTCTCAGAAAAATATGTCTCTAATGGAACCCTATACGGTTCCTGAATCATGGCTCTGGTGGAACCCTTTTTGGTTCTGTATGGAACCCTTACAGAAACTGTTCCAAGTATTTAACCCTTCCTTTTTATATAAAAGAACCGTTTTTGTCGTAATGGTTCCATATAGAACCATTTTGTTTTCTAAAGAACCTTCAAATAACAATTATTTCTAAGCGTGTAGCATCAACGGAAAGTTAAAAATATGCCAATTATCCCTGCCAGTCCTTTAACCGCACCCAACAGCTACACAAATTACGGCTCCGAAAGATCGGTGTTCAAACCACAGCGACACAATTTGATCGTGGTAACCGGAAGTCAAGTAGAAGAGTACGATATTTATATGTGTCCTATAAAAATAGACGAGAAGATGAATGACTAAAACCAAAAGTTTTCTGCAGGACCGACGACCATGGTGCGATTTTGAATTCAGTTTCCGACTTGATTTTGATTTAAATGGTAATTTCAAAATTAACAGTTTTTTGTTATGTGATATCTGCTTAAATTGTTTTAAAGTCTGTTGAAAAATAAACTGTTATAAAATCAACGGCTAGTTGTGTTGATACGACTTGTGTTTTCATGGCACAGGCCACCTATCTTCGCCAGCGATCCAAGGATAAGACATGGGTGTATTATATATCGAGCAATCTAATTAAAATCATATCTCAAAAACGCTCCCTGTGCTTTGTTTTTCAAGGTATATTGAGTTCTTACGCAATCCTCCTACTTATACTGTTCGAAGCAAGCAGAAGGTGTCCGATTTTATTCTGTGTTGATGTTGTAAGTCACATGTAGTAAGCAGAGGAAAATGTAACTCCAATCAAAGTTTATTATTGGAATGATGTTTATTGATTGTGTGAGTATCCGTTCTTCATGTTAAAATATGTAGGGAAGCGTTTTTTGAGATCTGAGTTTAATTACATTGATATAAAGAGATAGCATGTGCTCTGATGATGCTGGCCACCCTGTGTGACTTTGCTGTCAATTCCGCTCACGACTACGACTCGAATGCATTGCCGGAATGTAGGTGTTAACAGAGTTAACCGAATCGTCAGCGGTGTGCATTTCTCTTGAAATCCCTTTCTAGCCAATACACAGGCCGCATTGTTTGAAAGAGCGAATTGTCCAAGTAAACAACTGAATTGATCTTCCGAGAGACGATAACAAAATGTGGATGTTAATGAAGTTTCGTTACTATAAATATAATTTTTTTATTAATATTTTCTGGACATGAAAAATCTTGTCGCGTTAAATACAGAATGTAATTTCACTCTCTGATGTTGCCAAATGCCAAGAAATCTGTTTCCAAACGCAACGTAAATGTACTTACCAACGCGTTTTAGTGGTAACATCTACATATGCTATTTTTAACGACACGAATGTTCATATCCATAATTATACAATACCACTATATTTGGTAGTTAAAAATCAAATCGAAATAAATTTCAAAGTAAGAAGAATTATTATAAAAGACCTACGATGAAACCGTTTATTCACTTTGGTGAATTCTTCTTACACAACAGAGTCAGTCTCTTAGGTTTTTATCACGTGTGTTGTGGGGTTTGAAAAGGCTTACATCCCAAGTCATCCTCGTCTGGTAGCTATTTATTGCGCACTTGTCAGTAAATGGTAAGATTGCTCCACAACCCTTATACCAGATGCACGTGTAAATGTTCTCCATGTAAGGAACTGTTACCATCACGGTGACTGTGTATCACTGGGTGTATTTCAAGACATTTCTATATTGACGTGTATCCGTTTTGATTTTGCGGATGTTTGAAAGTGCACTACATTAACACGTTTACATAGGATGCATAATATTTACATTCACACTAACTGTTGCCAGCATGGAGACTGAGGATGCACGACATTCACATTCACATTAACTGCTGTCAGCATGATGACAGAAGATGCACGAAATGTATCTTCACATTAATAACTGCCGCCAGCACGGTGAATGAGAATGCACGACATTCATGTTAACTGTTGCCATCACGGTCACTGAAGACTTACGATATTTACATTCACATTAACGTGTACCAGCTAAGGATGCAGAAGAGTCACATTGACTGTTGCCAGCACGGTCACTTTAGGATCACTTGATGTATTTCCAGACATTCCAATATTTACGTTTATCCATCGTAACTTCTTGCGTGTCTGGGAACGCTCGACATTCACCAGATTTGTAATTATAATTGACATATCTACATCCTGGATTTGACGCAAAACAAAGCCTTATACACATTGTGCTAGCATGAGCTTGTCGTTCCCACAATGGCCTCTCCAAAACGAAATGTCCGCTTTCAATTTTTCTAATAACTGGAAATAAAAAAGAAAAACAGAAGGTTGTTCATTTTACGTTTTGAACTGAAACCTACTATTTCATCTATATGTATAGCCTTTGTTCGTTACGTTATTTTGAGTTGTAATATTTGTTTGTTAATAGTGTATGTCCTCCGACATAATTATACTCTTTATCTTGTTAAACCCTGTGTCTACATAAGTATCTGTATATTCGGACTAACGGAACAATTCGCTTTATCTCATTCTTTTATCAAGAATTAAAAGCATGTTGTAAAATTCAAAACATTAGTGCTTTGCAAATAATTCTTTTCGCTTTAAAAGAAGGAAGGGGTTTTGAAAATTGTTACAAAACAACTCAACATTTAATGTTTGTTTTGTTTGTTTGATTCGGGTTTAACTTCATACTGAACGGTATTTCACTTATATGACGACGGATAGTCCACTTCACTACCAAATAACGACGGAAAACCGGGAGGAAACTTATGGTTACTGGTCCTCTAAAATATAACAGTTGAAGCAAATACCTCTGACTTCTTTAGAAACAAGCTCGTATGGCTTAGTTGAGGTGTCGAGGTCTTGGTAACCAATGGTTGATGAATGTCCACTGCTTTGTTCACCTTTGAGAGGAACTATGTTCACAAAAGAAAAAAAATTATCGCATAATCAAATATTCTGGTTGTATCTCCTATGTCGTTTTTAATATCCCACAGCCAAGTTAACAGGGGATATTATTGCGCAATCGACTTTGAAAAAATTTCTGCTGCAGAAGTGTAGAACTACAGGATGAATCTTTTTTAAACATGGTGGAAATTTACAGCAGTTGTACAATTTGTTAGTACGGTATGAGCAATCCTTTGAAATGTCCAAGGGTAAAAGGTTGGATTATGTAACTGACAGAAGGGGATTTTGTTTCCAAACCTAAACTAAAGAAGGATACGACGAAGGTTGGTGCAATCTTATTTTAAAAAAGCATGTCAAAATAGCTCCCTGTCTTTTGTTTGTCGCTAATATAATGATGTGACGCAAACGCATACCGAATGGTGTTGATTGGCTTACAAAATTGACCAATCAGCCGCTTCCTAAACCAGGTTTGTAAATGCCAAAGATGTCTTGAGCCGAACCGGACTTTACAGGTAATTTGTTCTTACTATTCTCAACATGGCTTGTCTTAGATGCCGGTATCCAGCATATTCGATTTTGACGATACATCACAACGTGCAACAAAATAATTAACTTATGCAGGTCTAGCTTGTCTCAGCTTGATTCGGTGTTTACAATGGCCTGATGTTAGCTGTGTTTCGACTGGTAAGCTGGGACGTTGACCTTTCATGAACTCCAGCACTAGTTGGCCAGTGTTTGCGTTAGGTCACAAAATTAGCCACAAACAAAAGACGGGGTGCTATTTTGATCTGATTTTAATTAGATTGAAGGTTTATGAAACTGTTTATGAGCTGTAGCTGTGACGACTATTCTCTTGTTGAATCTTTCCGTTGCATCAGAGAAGGGTTTTGGGACCAGCATGAAAACACCTGTAAACTCTGGTTCGTCTGTGATAAAATGCTACTACTATAGAGTGGGGACTTTACGCCTCAAAAAAATCTTTACCATATTTAAAAGAAGAAATAATCATACTCACCATACTGACATGCGTACGGTAAAGTTGAGCGGCATTGCTTCATGTACTGTTTAAAGGGGAAAAAACCGAATAATTCAAACCGGGCTTTACAAATCGCACCGCAATCCCTTAGCCATCCAAATGTGTCAACAATGGATATGCGAACATTGGACTCTATAAACATAAAAATCAAGTATTTTTTTATAAGCGTAATGGTGATAAAAAAAGTATATTAATAAGAAATTTTTGTCAGATTGATCTAAAAAATCCGCTATAAATCTTCTAGGCATCAATTATCCTGATAGTCAAGCCGAATGATTAGGTTTAACGGAACAAATCAAGCCGACGGAAGGGCTTCTTTACCAGCTGTAAGATTGGACATGTGATATCAAACCGAATCAAAGAAATAGCTCCTCCCTCTGATCAAAACATAGGTTATGTCAGAACCAATCAAATGGAAGAAGTAGCTGCTTTATCTACACATTACAGTACAGATCAAATAACCATATTGGCTGGTTTACCAAAACGAAATAGAACAAACTACTGCACAAATCAAAAAGAAGGAGAGCTAGAATTCCGAACCAAACGATGTGAAGTGTCAGACGAAACCACAATCTAAAGTAAAGCTTCCATTTTTAGGTGCAGAAATTTGAAACGACAGTAGAACTCAAAATAAAGGAACTGATGCTTTTCCAAATCGCGAAATTGAAAATGACAACAACAATTAAATGAGATGAAAATCTACTTTACCAGATGAAAGGATAAGAAAAAACATTACGAGTCAGGAAACTTGTAGATGAAAAGTTTCTTCTAAAGATCTAAAGCACTAAATTTCATGAGGATCTATTTGAAAAGACCGAAGGATGAGAAAAGTACAGAACGAATCAAATGACAAGAAGAGCCTGTTGCCAGGCCTTAAGGAATAGAAATTGCAATATAATTAAAATCCGTGATGAGCTGAGCGAAGACCTAACTACGAAAGATAGCAAAAATCAAAGTGATAGAACATTTATTTTGCCACATCGAATAATAAAAAATTCGATAATTGTATGGGTTTTAAAAGGTGAAGTAGGCATGAATTAAGTGGAGATATCGTGTAATTGGACAGATGCAATCCTGTATATGTAATACACAATTTCATTCAGTGTTGGTTTGTAAAATTAATCTAGTTTACCTTGTACCCATTTGTAAACACCTTCCGTTTGTTGGTCCGATAGACCTATCCAAAAACAGTCCGCGTTGAGTCGATCCAAAATATCCTTTATTAAATTAATCTTTAGTCCAGCGAAAGCGGAACTGTCGAGCGCCTGGGTCAAACGTCCTCCAGCTAATTCGCACATTTGCTTTGCCATTGTCCATTCTTTAACCTCTTCATGGAGGAGATAGCACACATCATCATCCACTAGTGTCCGCTCCGGCTTCCACTTTGCGGGACAATCCACGGACCGGCAACCTGCATTTTAAGGTTCTATATAATGTTTTCAGCATGAGACATGTACATTATGATCACGAATTGCCATAAGGATAATGCATGTAACAAAACAAAATAAATATTTTATCCGATAATAAGCGCCTCAACCGTTAATGTTATTTTAAAAATATTTCCACAAGCGGGAGCCGGATATATAAGCTTCCGTAAGTAACAAAATTTTTAGCGGCTACTTGCAGGCAAAGGGATACCACCAAATCAAGCACAAGCACACCCAAACACTTGTCTTCAACACGCGCCTCCACCATTAATACAAGTGAATTATTGTGCAAGCACAATTAGGTATACATTGTCCAAAAATAAGTAGAACTTTTCAATGAAACAATATGCAAATTGTCTAGAGAATATTATTTTTATAATATAAAATTTCTAGGTATCAACTATTGGGGACTGCCTTTAAATAATTCGTTGTATTGTTGCATGAGATTTCATACGGCAGCCAGGTTTCGTTTTATCGTAAGAAATTGTAGGTACAATTCCAGTATGACAATAAACGCCTTTACACTTCATCGTGTTCATCAACTCAAATAAGTAATGTAGCTGGCTAGTGATTTTCAAGTTTCAATGTGTGTGTGTGTTGAGGGGGGGTATTGGTTATGGTGGAAAATATATTAAGGTTATTGTGGATGTATGTGGGATAACATAGGTAAGCGCCATTTAACACCAGCCTCTGTCACATATAAATCTTTAATGGATACGGAATGAGCCGAGTAACGTTACGAAATACAAATAAATAATAAAATTCGGGGTTAGGACAATGGCTCCGCCCCGCTACCCGTCCCCACCACCACCAATAACAAACCGTATGCAATCGTAGGTCGTAGTAATAAACATTCATACCTGTCCATCCTGTAAGAATCGTAAACACGAGACAGATACTTTCTATCCGACTGCTATCCTTCATTGCTCTCAAAAAAGGACCCGTGAATATGACGTTTGAAAAAATGAACTAACATACGGATGAACATATGATGAACATATGAACATACGGATCGTAACCCATAATGCATAACACATATGGCTAATGTTGTAAGCCTTACTTCCATTAACGATAACTCCTTATGTTTTGTATTCCCTTAGTCGTAGTACTAGCGTATATCCTAAACTTTGCCCAAACGGTCTATGGACACAGGTCATGCGTGGCAGCCATAGCTATGAACATTCTAAAATATAATCGATTCTACTTCCTACGTGGAGACATTGACTCTAAGATACACCCGAGCCATCTTGTTGTCTCGTCCACTATAGAAATTCTCGCGAGAATACGATTGATCTATGAAGGGAGTGTCCTTCCTTAGCCGCGGAGTTAACTTAATTTTCAAATTCACAGTTTACTTAGGTGTTCTTAGTGCATATTACTGACGGAATACATCGCTTTCATATCACTGAAATAATAACCTTAAAGTATAGTAAACTTAAAACTGCAATGAAAGATACACATGGATACAAGTTGATTCAATATTTCGGTTGATTTCAAAACCATTGTCAAGAATTGAAAAAATATTGTTTTTTAAATAAACCGAAATATAACATCACCATGTACCCATGTGTGTCCTTTATTGCAGTTGTAAGTTTACTGTATTTTGTGAACTCATCAGTGGGAATAAACCTATTTAATAACCTTCAATACAGCGTTAATTGTGTCTGAACAGCTCAAACGTAAGACAATCAAGTCTGACACTTAAAAAAACCTATACTTTTGTGCCTGAGGAAAATGTTGGCTTACAGTCTGACGTGACCTAGAAAGGCAAAGGTTTGGTTGAAGTATAGACGAGGCCTTGACAATAGGTAAACCTCTATAGTATACCGTTCACAGCCGCATACAAAAGGCTAGTATTACCCAAAAGCCATAATCAAAATGAATAATTCATTTGTCTAAACTCTTAGAAATAATGGTTCTTTTGAAAAAGATAGAGCCATCTGTATGGCAACAACGGTTCTTTACAAAAGATGGAGCCATCTGTATGGCAACAACGGTTCTTTACAAAAG
>JAQQZZ010001591.1:12214-25868 GCA_030265115.1 Mopalia vespertina
TGGCAACAACGGTTCTTTACAAAAGATGGAGCCATCTATATGGCAACAACGGTTCTTTACAAAAGATGGAGCCATCTGTATGGCAACAACGGTTCTTTACAAAAGATGGAGCCATCTATATGGCAACAACGGTTCTTTACAAAAGATGGAGCCATCTATATGGCAACAACGGTTCTTTACAAAAGATGGAACCATCTATAAGGAACCATTACGACAGAAACCGTTCTTTGGTATAAAAGGAAAGGGATATATATACTTGGAACAGTTGCTGTGAGGGTTCCATACAGAACCATAAAGGATTCCACCAGAGCCATGACTGAAGAACCTTTAAGGGTTCCATTATAGCCTTACAGAGTCTTAATAAATGGAATCAGCACTCGATCAGGCTGGATAACTTAGTAACCTATAGATACCAGGCTTCTCATCTTATAAGTGGAGTATGCAAAGTTAGAAGACCTTTGTAAAACAAATTGTTTACATAAACATGGCAAGTTGTTGATGAGCAGATAGCCGTTTTCATGTCAATGTCTTTCTACGGGACTGTTAATGAGCGATCTAGGATATTGCCTTAATCAAAATAGCTGTGTAACTTACAATTTGTTCCATAACATGCGATAAACTAGATAGCGAGCATTGTATTCCATACTTTTTTACCGGTGAGTTTTCATACACAAAATGAACATTGTTACAGGAACCAGTGTAAACAAGATCTGGTTCGATAAATTGTGAATGTCTTTTTTAACGCCGACTATGTTTATCTATTAATTTTAAAAACATGCATGTCAGAATTGTGATGATCCTTTTACATCCGAACTAAGGATTTCATTTTCACCAAGTACCTAAACCATGGAAGTATAAGACCGCGACAGTTTTTATAAAACAATTATCACACCAATCTCTCATTCTAGCACCAAAAGCCTATCTCCGTTTTCTCCCTTTACTTTGTACCAATTTTTATTGTAAGTCAAATAAAACTTTTTTTAAACATAGACTTTTGACCAAAACTATACACATCTGTCGAGTCTACTATATACACGTAGGTCAATAGGTAACACATTAGACATAAAGCAAGAAATAGGAAGAATTTTTATTAATTATAAAATAAATATTGTTCACTCCAAAATAAACTACTTTACGCGTCATTTAATTTCAAAGTTGCCTAAAGATCGCAAACTCGCGAGTAAGTGTCCATTGTTCATGATTCACGGACTCCGGTGACAATCCTAGACGTATTTTACTTGATTTCAATGTATTAGGCGAATAACAGACGAATGAACATATCCCCTGGATGTTGCGGATAAATATAGAGGCACTTGCAAACTACAGTTTCTACAAGGTTTTAAATACGTACTAGACAGAAAATGCGTAGACGCAATGTTCAAAAGTTTTCTACTCCCTTCAGTGAATATGCTGATATGACGTAACCGACTTGAATCCATTCTGAAAAGTCCGAATAACTACAGACAATGTGTCCACCGTCGACTGGATTACTCTCCCTTACTATTCGTTCAGAATTGATTCGACTCCTCTACCCAACAAATACAAATAATCCTGACCACCACGTGATTTCTCTACATGTCCAACCCATAGTATCTGAACGACATCTTAAAAAATATCAGGAACCATCAACAGTTCTGCAGAACGAAACTATTTAAAATCTCTTTCATAACCAAGATTACACCCTTGCAAATATTCAAGCTGAAACGTCACCACAAATATTCCAGCTGAAACTTCACCACAAGTCTTCAAGCTGAAACTTCACCACAAATATCCAAGCTGAAACTTCACCACAAATATTCAAGCTGAAACTTAACTACAAATATTCCAGCTGAAACTTCACCAGGAATATTCAAGTTAAAACTTCATCATAAATATTCCAGCTGAAACTTCACCACAAATCTTCAAGCTGAAACTTCACCAGGAATATTCAAGCTGAAACTTCACCACAAATATTCCAGCTGAAACTTCACCACAAAAATTCAAGCTGAAAATTCACCACAAACATTCAAGCTGAAACTTCGCCACAAATATTCAACCTTAAACATCACCACAAATAATCAAGCTGAAACTTCACCACTTATATTGAAGCTGAAACTTCCCCACTAGTATTCAAGCTGAAACCTCACCACAAATATTCAAGCTGTAACTTCACCACAAATATTCAAGCTAAAACTTAACTACAAATATTCCAGCTGAAACTTCACCACAAATGTCCCAATTAAATACTCTTTTAAACACCTCCAAATTACCGACCTGGTACCACGTTGGTGACCGACTATCAAATGTTCTCTGATGCAGAGTTTTGAACCGCAGTTGCAGTTGAAACGGCGAACTTTTAATAATCATATAATACACACTGTATATGTGGTCATAATTGGGCATCTGCCAAACACTACTTATTATAATGTCATTTGTACAATCATCAACCTTTTGTTCTAATGGACAAGGTTACTGCCTCTGGTCACGATGGGAAATTAATCTTCGAAAATAATGTTCGATTGTTTGTCTGATTGGGGTTTGACGCCGTGCTTAAGGCTATTTCACTCATATGACGGTGTGTCAGCCCAATGGGTGAAAGAAACCACTCCACGTCACGGGTAACAAACAAAGAGAAATTAGGACAAGTACAGGACAACCACATGAGGAATGCAAAGACACCACAAACAGATCGGCTTCATGTTACCCCTTAGCTCTAAGAGCACCATTGCACCAGGAAGCTCACTGCCAACCCTCTGCAAAATAGTCCTGGAAGCCCGTAAATTCTTTCATGTTACATTAATTCTTCAAAAAACTAATAAATCAGTTTAAAAAAATAAACAACGCCTCATGCACAACTTCAAATGCGTGCATCATATTCTATGCCTGTTTTATCACTATTACGACCAGCATATTCTATGCCTGTTATATCACTATTATGACCTACCTTGCGAACGTGCCACCCAGCGAGTATTGTTTGAAGAAATTTATTTTTCCAATAAATAATATTATTCTGAATTTGCCTGGATATACTTATCAACTTTATCATTTTTAACACCCAATGTTTTTCGCCTGCATAGTATGAATTGTTTGTACTGGCTTAATTATGTGGTGTGCTGCTTATTGTTGTTCAGTAACCAAATAAACATATGCTAAAACCAAACCTCCTCCCCTGAGGATAGGGGGCACCAGACGATAGTGGCCGGCTACATACACTCTTACAAATAATGGTTCTTGAGTGTTCATTTGAAAAGATGGAACGATCTATATGGAACCATCTAAATGGATCCGTAACGACAAAATGGGTTATTTGTTATAATGAGAAAGGGAGAAATACTTGGAACAGTAGCTGTGAGGGTTCCATACAGAACTATAAAGGGTTCCACAAGAGCGATGACTGACGAACCTTTAAGGGTTCCATTGGAGCCAAAAAAAAAAATTGTAAGAGCGTACGGAGCAGTACAAGGTCGTGTGTGTTGGTTAACATTGTGTACAAAATTTACACAAAAATTCAATAAGAAGTGAAAACGAACAATGCCAACTACATAGTTTAAAAAGTATTTGCTGTTTATTCACGCCAATATAAATGACGCATGTTAGCCATACATCAATTTTTGTTGACATTCTCAATTGCACAAAATTATAAGCATATTAAATTTGATCGCTTTAAGTCTGTAGAATCATAAAATGATTTAAACATATTATTACAATAATAGATACATATTAAAAGCAGAGTTCAGAGATTCTATGCATATATTACTTGTTGGATTGTTTGTATATGGTTGTAACAAAATATGGCTTTGGTATCCAAATATATCCGTAGTATATGGCGAAAACAATAATTCCATGTATGTGTTTAAAGCAAAACTAAACCAATCGCTCGCACACCGCCATTACCCGACATCCCAGGGTATTACTGTTCATGCAAGCTGTTGAAACTGAACACACGTTGTTAGATATAACAGTCGCCGATTGGATTTGTTCACCAGACCTGTGCAAAGCAGAAAGAGAGATATTGTTAACAAAGCACATCATATTTTTATTTTATATTGTGGAGAGAGCTCCCTGTTGCACTAAGGGGAAACACGTATAGCTGATCTGTTTGGGGCATCTTTGTTTTGAGTCTTGCGGTTGCCAGGATTTTTCCTGGATGTTGTCTGAGATGTCAAGGACCGTTTCCATTACACGTTTGGCTGGTACGCCGTCATATGACTATAGCAACTTTAAAAAGGTACGTAAAAAAAAAGAAGTTGATTAAAAATATAGGCACTGTATTTTAAATATGTAATATATATCCCAGTCGGTAGAGTGTTGGGCCTGTAACCCAAAGGTCCCGGGTTCGAATCCCGGTGGAGGCAAGCAAATTTTTCTCCCTTCATTTATTCAAAATATATATAAAACGCCCGCAGTGTATGGCCGCGTCACCTTGTTGGCAAGGAGTGATTGTTTGTTTACGGTTTAAACCCGTTTATAAGGTTATACCACTCGCATGGGGGCGTATCAGCACAATGGTCTTGACTACAATCTCACTAGACTTCCAATGCCACTTTCAACAAACAATCACAATACGAAATACAAATACATGATAAACAGATCGGCGTCCTGTAGTTCCTCAAAGAAGTCGACAAAGAAAGTTCATGCAAAAATCGATCGCCACGTTAGTCTATATACTCTTCGGTGGGTACCGATAGAAAGGAAAATCTGGATATTGGATTGTCGTCAGAGAAAGCTCATATAAAAATCTGACTGTACGTTAGACTATACTTTTCGGTGGGTACCGATATAAGGTAAAAACTGGATATTGGATTGTCGTCCAAGAAAACTCATGTAAAAATCGGACTGAATGTTAGTTTGTATACTTTTCGGTGGGTACCGATATACGGTAAAACTTGGATATTGGACAGTCGTCCAAGAAAACTCATGTAAAAATCGGACTGTATGTTAGACTGTACACTTTTCAGTGGGTACCGATATAAGGTAAAAACTGGATATAGGATAGTCGTTTAAAAAAGCTCATGTAAAAATCGGACTGCACGTTAGTCTGTATACTTTTTGGTGGGTACCGATGTAAGGTAAAAACTGGATATTGGATAGTCGTCCAAGAAAGCTCATGTAAAAATCGGACTGTGCGTTAGTCTGTATACTTTTCGGTGGGTACCGATATAAGGTAAAAACTGGAAGTGTTAATATATATTGAAAGTTTGTGTCTGGGCAGAATTATCTATTTGTGTACGATAGCATTGCTACTTGAAGTGCGCAACAATCTAACAACATAAACAAACTCCTAGATGCGAATGCGTATCTTATAAACTATACAGTATATAGAGATACGACGTACAGCCCTATGAAAACTTCAGACATAAGGCCTGCCTCTAAATAACATATAATATTGAATCCGTATGACCTCATGACCGCGGAAGACATTTTTGAGCTTGTGTGGTACTGCTGAGAAATTATGATTTTGATATGAAAATAGGCGCCGAATGGCTGTTTTATGGGACGGTCTAAACCAAAAGTGTCTAAGGTAAGGCCATGCAATTTTTATATATTGGAAGATAAAGCGCCGAATCATGGTATCGTTCTGCTATTGCTAAATGTTAGGTATCGTTCTGCTATTTCTAAAGGTTAAGAAGCTTCAAGTAGCATAGCTAACAAACTCCTTGAGTTTAAAATTACAACTATAGATACTCACATGTTTTCAAGCAGACAATCAATCATCCGCGTTGTTGCTGGGCACGCTATGACAGGATTTGCTCCGATCACTGAAGGTGTGGTCACCATAAATTTCCCATTGTTAGGCACACATGTCCCAATAGCCTGCAACAGTTGAATAATGAAAAATGAATAAGTTAATCGTTTTTGTTACATTCTCAAGAACACGGCTTCATTCATGTTAAAAAATGTCAATATGTAAAAAAGACTGCATCATTTTGCATGATCCGGAGTCGTTTTTTTAATAATACTGTTTCATCTTTGATGATTAGGGTTCGTTCTATACGTATTTATTCATTCTATTTGTTCCTCTTTTACAATAAAGTTTCATTCTTGATTTGTTTAAATCTTAATAACATTGTTTTGCTCTTTAAAGTACCATTTCAATCCTCATTATACTGTTTCGATCTTTATTAGTCATTTTTGTCTTCACAATAGGTTTCTCAGCCTTTTTTTTGGACATAATTCTTGCTCAGATTAAGCTAGATAGATTGGTATTGATAGTGTGGAATGTGGAGTCCGGTAGCGAAAAATCATGTTTAGCGGCTTACCCGAACTCTGCCCCCGCCAGCATGTCCGTTCCTAACTTGACATCCTCGCCCATTGGAAAAAAGCAAAACGCCGTCACATACACCGCTTTCGGCTGAGCAGCGGCAGTTGATTACAATGTAATTCGGAGGGCAGAGGACACCCTCTGTTTCATCGTTAACGGTACTAGAAAGCCTGGAGACAACTACTTCAACATCACCTAGAAACAGAAATAAATGTTTAGTCAATTTTCATGGCATGTCCGTCATGTAGGACATAATATAAACATTTAATTACTTTAGTTAATGCTTAACCTATTTCTAATCCTAAACCTAAGACTATCCTTAACACCTATATTGGACGTCAATCCAACCCAAACTTTAAAACCATATCGACAATTCGCGATATATATTACTTAGCGTCAAAGCTTTCCAATTAAATGCATTTTACTGAAATCCACCGTCCTGCGTGCGGGATATTATAGGCTCATGCAAACAGTTAAAATTAAATATACGTTAGTTAAAATTGTCGACTTGCTTAAATTGACTATAATCCGAATCGACACCCGTAAAAACGTTACAAATACTGACTGCATGAAATGCCGCTACGCCTTGTTCAAATGTAATGGAATCAGGTTTTAAATCCCGGGCTTTCTGTCCTTCAGTCGGCCATATATTATTCTTCCAGATTGCAAACAATAACTTCGGTTTGTTTGTTTGTTTGATTGGGGTTTAACGCCGTACTGATGAATATTTCACTCAAATGACGGTGTGCCAGCCCAATGGGACAATACAAAGATATCACAAACATATCAGCTTCCTGTTTCTCTTTAGCTCAGAAAGCACCAGGGCAACAGAAAGCTCCCACCAACCACCAGCGGAGATTGTCACTTTGGGTTCTCTATCCAGTGTCTGTACCGTAGCAAAAAAATATTGAGAGTCGACGTCGCACAACAAGTATTAAATAGAATACATCTTACATGCGCAGGTTTTTGTTAAGGACAAAGCTTCCTCACTTCGTAAAAAAAAAATCATTGTTTACCAATTACATTAAAGTAACTAGAAATTCACAAATAGATATTTTTGAAAAAGACGATATCTTACTTGATGCCGTTTGTTGACACGGTGGGACCATAATGAGGGCAGAAGCTATTGCGGATGTGATTCTTGTAATCTCTGCTTGACTGACTGTGAATCCTGTGTTCAGCCTACAGAAATGGATAAAAAACATGTTCACTCTGGTCATGAAATGACATAAGAGGCAAGGGGTAATAAGCACATACAATCATGGCGGAGTGACCGCTTTCTACATAATTCTGTCAACAAGTATGTGTGTTATGATTTATAATAATCGGTTTACAAATTCAATCTCTTGATATTTCATCATAGTATAACAATCCTAGACTGTAACATTTAAAACTGATCGTTCATTACTTAAATTGTTTCATAATATGTTTCATAAGCAAGCTAAGTCCCTTTAAAACATTGTAATTTTCTGAATTAAGCAATCGGGAAAAAATTAGTTAAGTATTTGGGCCCAAAAATGATTTAGGGATGCACAATTTTCGCTGTTCATAAAAGTGGGAACATTTTAAAAGGTAATGTTGTTCATCACCCACATATTGTCCGTTACACAATGTACACATATGGTATGTTTGTTCACTTCCCTGTTTCAATTGAAAATAGGTAGTGGCTTAATCTCAGCTTGGTGATAGGCTTGGCTAAATGGCAACTTGAAACTAGCATTCTCCTTACCAGATGTATTCATTGTTTTTGTTTTTCTATTTCTTCGAAATGCCAGTTTGCAAATTGATCTATTCTAAACCCATGTCGTAAATCGCGTTTACTATATATTTATCTCATATTTTCTATTCCATGTACACGGTAATAATCGTCTCTCGAGATCATCGAAGGTTACCCATAACAACTCGAGATAAAGATCTATAAAAAAACTAGCCTCTGGGATTGTATCTAAAACAGACATGATTAATTGTTTTTTATCAATCGACACCCCGTTGCCAGTGTGATCTAATTCTTTTAAATATATGGATATAACGGTTGATAGAAACTAATCCACCTTTAACACATACACTGGTTCGTGCCGACACTTAGTTGCTTAGTTGTTTGTTTTAAGCTGTGTTATTTTTTCATATGTTAATGACAACTTTGCCCTGTTAAATATCAAGTTGTATATACAGTTAAGTAATATTTTAACATGGCGAATCATGAACTTAATACCGTCTGATAGGTTTCTGGTTAAGACGAGCAATTTGAATTAGTTTCTGTTCGCTTCCAATATCAATTTGAGAGTTTTCATTTGAGAATATTCGTTTAGATGAATGAACATTAAAATGTACTCACGTGTTGCAGATAGGGCATGATTTTTGAGGGGGGATATAAGGATAAGCTTTAGATGCATTCTGTGCACTAATCTGCCATCTGAAACAAAGAGAGATTAGTATATTAAGTATGAGAACAGATTGTAGAGCAAGGATAAAATATAACAACGATATAAAACATAAGAATACCTCCCCCGACCTCTCATTTGAAAATCAAATAAATTAAAGCAACTGTAAATAAACGATAAAACCTATGAACACCACCATAATCCTACCTCCTCTATTTCAAATATGTATAATCAGCAGAGAGAAAGACTATTTCTCACCCTACGACAAATCGTTTCAAAAAAGTTATGTTAAACACTGAACAAAAAGCAAATAATTTGACCGATTTTGTTTTATTGCAAAATTTATAAGATGAGATTTACAACGAACACTGTATGGCTAGAAACATAATATGCTTGACTATAAATTATTTCTGTAATTACTTCCACCCAAAGAGGTAAAAACGTAGTCCCAGATAAGTCTAAACATCGATACTAATCAGGGTTAAATCGTTTTATGCAGCTATGAAAACATGCCGATTCAACAATCAATAGAATTCTTTTTCTCCGAGTTACTCTCGTTGTTAATATTCATATACTTACGCTAGAGAGCACAGAACTACAACCATCGACAGCACTTTTGATTCCATGTTTTCTGGCTGTTAAAACACAAAAATCATAAATTAACAAATATTTTCCACATAAACACAGCTTCCATTCAAGTTGAACCTGCCATTGACCCCCAGGTGTACAGAAGTTCAAATATCTGAGGGTATTGTATGTGTTGAGATCGAACGAACGGTATTTCAGCTACTCTGGGGCGTGAACTTTGTCAACTTCTTTTATCTAAGGTTTTATATTTAAAGATAAATTTCAATCAGACTGCCTCGTTTGCAGTAACCTTCAAAAGAAAAAGCAAACCAACTGAAAAGGACATACATAAGCGTAAAAAAAACATGGCGGTGTTTGTTTTTTAAAATTTTGATAAAATGTCAATATATCAAATTTTTCATTTGGAATCTACAAAATGTAAATATCGTGTTCGAAACTATTTCAGATATAGTTATTTATAATCACTCATAAAACGTCAAAAAAGTACCCCATCAAACAGGATAAAGTGCTTATTGTGACAGAGATATGACTTTCGTGGGCTGACGAAGCAACCTCTGAACTAGCACAATGAATAGGGCTAATTCCTCAGTCTTAGCCCATGATGAAGGTTGAAATTGATCATCGCTTTTGCCGGCCTCTCAAAACATATATATGATTTTTCTGTGATTTTGTTGGGTACAAAAGTCACAACTCCTTCTTTCTTTCCGGACGTTTAAATAACGTTTTATTTGAGTTATCTCCCTTTGCAATAATAAGATCGAAAACCGTCAAAAAAGAAATACTAGTATTGCAGGTAGGTAAAATAATAGTCATTGTGTTCGGTGTATCTAAAATAAATCAAAGAAAAATCAGATATATGTTTTGAGAGGCCGACGATAGCGGCGGATCAATTTCCAACTTTCACCATGGGTTGGGATAGGTAGGGCTTAGACGGAGGAATTAGCCCTATGCATTGTGCTACCTCTGAATCCGATCACTGTTGAAGTATTAAGTACTCCTGTTATATGGAATTGTATGCAATTAAAAGGAGAACGATTCAATGGTTATAAAATGACATCTTGTATTCATAAAATGATACTACAAGATATTTGTAAAACACTCTAGAAAATAGAGAGCATGGATATATAACTCTGGTATAGAATGAGTAATAGCAGGGGGGACAACTCTGGAAGGAAATAGGTAATGGTAGGGGGGGGGGGGGCAACTCTGGAAGGGATTGGCAATTCAAGTTGGCTAAGGAACGCCAAGCAGCAGCCTGGGGCCGGTAGTTCAAAACACTATTAAATTTAATCCGATATTACATGACGAAACGCCATGTTGAAGGTCTATCTCTAATCCGCTGTTAGCGGTTTTATTTGGTGTAAGAGACTGGCTCTTTCGGGCAACTCGTCCCTGGGTTGCCATGCAGTGGCCTGCTGTGTCCGTTACACCAAAAGAGTATTAGTCACTGTCACCAAATTAAATCGCTACAAGTGGATAAGAGATAGACCTTCAACAAGGTATGATGCCAATTAATAGCGGATTGAATTTAATAGAGCTTCGAGCAACTGGCCCCTGAAGGATAATTTGTTTCACTGATTTAGTTCGAGGCCGCTTGCCCACCCTTAAGAATATGACTGACGTGAACTAGCTGTAGGGAATATCGTGGGAGGTATTTTGAAGGCGAACTCCTGGTTAATAATTGATTTTTGTGTCTCTTAGAAACTGAACATTAATAGCATTTTTGTTATATTGGGACCACACTTTCTTAGTTTGAACAGATTCTAGTTCAGATTCAAGTTTGTAGGTTTAGACCCATTCGGGAAGGAATCCAAGACCCTCACGGACAAGCACCAAAATTCTAGCAGTAAATGACGGCCATCTTAACCCCTGACTCTGCAAATTTTCCCAACAAGAATCTGTTCAAACTAAGAAAGTGTCATCCCGAAATAACGAAAATACTGTCCTCCTAGTTGTGCAATGATCACACACAAAGTAAATATGTTATATATTTTGTATAAATGGACAGAGAAACATTTGCTAGCCTCCAACGAGATTCGAACCCGTGACAAGTTATTATATATATATATATTTCTTAAAAGCAATCACACTGGCACAGGGATGTAGATCAATTAAAATAGATGAAGCATCTTATGTTGTAGATAAACTCCCAGAGACAAGTTTCTAATACACCTTAATCTCGAGTTGTGTTATGGGTAACCTACATACATCTCAAGAGAAGGTAATGACCATTAATATGGTGTACAAAGTATTGTTAAAGAAGCAAGCAACAAGATAACGTTTAAATACTCATAGGTATGACTTTAAGCATCACCACTTAAAAATCCATATAAGTATCGGCAGTAATGTAGTTAAGGCACTCTGCACCAATAACCAGCGTGAATATTTCACAATCTGGGTCGTCTTGAGTTTCATGTGGGCAAGTGGGAATGCGTGATTTTCCTCCCACAATTCACAACACCAATGTAAGGTCGAAAACATAGGTTGGATGACTACTTTAAAGACTATGGAACGAAAATGAAAAGGTACAAAACTGTCTTTATTAACAGCATATTTTTGCTATAATCGATGAAATACAATATTTTGTATTCGAAGGTACGTTAAACACGGCATCTTTCAATATTTTTTCCAACTAGGCAGTTAATAACTGTAATGGCTGATTTCCGCAAAAGTTATTCAAGCATGATTTAGCAAAATTATCTTCAAAGACTATACACACTTCATGGAGTCACTTTCTGAAATTCTTCTAATTAGGCTTACAGTTGATCACACTGAGGTGCAAAAAGATGATTGTAACGATTCACAGACGGTACCCGATTTTTACAGTAAGGTGCACTATTGGCGTTTTCATAATATCTTCTGGGTAACACATCACGTGACGTTAAAGATAACACGTTGTCTAATTGCCTGTAGATGATAAGTAACGTGAGACAGTTCGTTAAAAGCCAACCGTGCTCCTAACGCGAGTTTTTCCTCATCGCTCCTGACACTGATTTTTCACGGCGCCTTGGTTATCACAACTCATGCTTATAAAATGTTCGTGTTCTCTTTAGTCTAAATTTACAATTAAATCCGATGTGTTAAACGAACTATCAATTTGATCATCTCGTGGTACTGTTCACTTAACATTTGGGATGAAAGTGGAAAAAAAAAACATGAAGACAGGTAGCATAAAATATTGATTTCAACGATCAGTTTTAAAAATTAGGTATTCTTATTACGTGGAGTTTTCTTATAATCTCACAAGTGTATAACAAAAGTTATTTAATACACGTGGACACTTCATGTCAGATGTTTTGTGTCATCAAGATATAAACTAATGCTCAATAAATACTTACCAAACATTTCCATATAAGATGGAAAACATTGGTATGGATAACAACTTCTTAGATTATTAGACACTACGTTTCTATCCGAATTCCAGCAATCGTTTTCAAGTATAAATCATCATCTCTAGAATGAGATAGAAACGCAGTGTCTAATAAACTAAGAAGTTGTTATACATACCAATGTTTTCCATCTTAAATGTACTTCCGACTTCTATATGCCTCTAAAAGAATCCAAACATTTCCAGTCTATTATTTGACGTACAATATTTTTGCGTTAATATAATATTTACTAAAAAAGTTGTCGATTTCACGGCGTTGACATCTTCATGGCTTGAAAGGTCCTCCACTGAATTGCATTTAAATGAGCCTCCAACTAGGTTGTAAACACTTATCGATACACATAGAACTCAAGACATTCAACCGCCCCTGCAAGCTGGGGTCAGAACTTGAATTTCATAGGCTTTCCAGCTTCATACAGATTAAGTTTCTCAATCGAATCAATGCTGTGTCATTTTATGACATAAGAATGCATTTTTGTGTGTGAACTGCATTTTTTTGTTGTTGTTGCATTTTTTACAAGGCTACTTGGCGATTGAAAGTCAAATATGATTTATAAAATATTTCTGAACTTTTCCGTATCAAACAATATAGGGAAGTATTAATTGAACCCATAATTGCCGGAAGGTGCAATAACCTGAACTAACACTGTTATGTGATCTGAAACTTTATCTGGAAATACGGCTACATATGATGTACAATATGAGATACAAAACTGTGCATCTAACATAAAACCATGTTTTTAATTGTATATGGTATGTATATCCAGTCTTTAATATAACAGGACCATTCACTTAAAAACCAGCCCCGCATTACTGGTTTTTGTCGTATTTATAAACTACTAAATATAAGGAATAGATAAAGTTTTATAGCTAAGAGGGCATATCGTCCCTGCACTCAGCGTTTCTGTTTGCTGTTAAGAGATCAGCGATTTAGAAGATTAAAACAAAAATCAAATTAAAAACCTTTACTTCAAGAAAGTGTTTTATGGTTAATTTAGTTCTTGTAATTGGTGGAGTGTTTTGTTCTCTTGAAAGACAAATGGGGGGGGGGGGGGG
>JAQQZZ010001592.1:0-11997 GCA_030265115.1 Mopalia vespertina
GTTGCAAGGAGCTTCATGTTGCCCTGGTGCTCTCAGAGCTAATGGGAAACAGGAAGCCGATCTGTTTGTGGTATCGTATTGCGTCCTGTAATTGTCCTGTATTTGTCCCGTCTTGTCTTTGTTTGTTGCCATTGGTGTCTAGGGTCCTTTCTTTCACCATTGGGCTGGCACGTCGTCATATAAGTGAAATACCCTTGAGTACGACGTAAAACCCCAACCAAACAAACAAACGATCTTACATGACGCGACTGACCCTCATTGATCTCTTGGGAGCGGCCATACTAGAGTCGAGCAGGACTCAAACACATGTACCATGTTTACCGAATTTCAAACAATTGCTTATTTCGTATCGTGGATAAATAAATGATAGGAATATAGCCGAGCAATGGGTAAATGAAAGAACCGCAACTTGTTTTACCATAAATTCAATGAATAATAGATATCGATTGATTGTTTCGTGGTTTACGCCACATCCAGCCGATATGTTTATACCGATCTGTTTATAGGCCACCAGCTGTAAGCCAGAAAGTGGCTAAAAATGAGTTTTATTACGGCAATCAGGGGGCTGGATATTTTTTTCATATTTATGTGGAGAAATGTTTCCCGCATATTGTGTAAAAAGTTCTCCACGTAACTCTTGCACATTTTGTACGTAGAGAGCTTTAAACATGCCCAATCATGCGAAAAACGGGTGTTCTTGAGCTTTGGGCTTAACAATTAAGGCTTCAAAAGACAGTGAAACTTGGTGAACTAGTAGAACTGTATTAATAGAAGGAATGTTTGCATAATTATCTCGAAATTTGCAATAGTCACTTTACAGGAAAAACTGAAAGACTCGGTAAATTTAACCATAACACCATGTTTAGATGTTAAAATATTCTGATGTATTGAACTAATATACCTCTATTTAGGTATATCGGCTTAACTCCATGTAGTAAAGGAGCACAATTAATTTGGATTCAAACAACACTCTGAATTTTTCACTAGAGAGTCTGCAACAGACCGCTTCATTCAATAAAATAGAGTGACGAAATTAGGACCCACTATGGTGCTACTCATAAAAAAGTTATGCAGGCCAACTTTTAGACCTATATATGTCGTGGTTTATATCGGACACGCTTAATTAGTACAATATAGGTCATATTAAACACCCAGCTTTATGTACATGTAAAGCTTTATGCTATACAGGGGCACTCTAGCTAAGGGTAGTTTGTTTGGGGAGTAGCAATGCTGTCTTTTTTGACACTTGAGGAACTTTCCAACAGTGTCAACACACCTCACATGTTTTGGTTGTGTCAGGGTCAATTATTATTTGAAATGCACCGCAGCCATATAAGTGAAATACCATTAAGCACGGCATAAAACACCAATCAATCAATCAACGCATCAATCAATGCATCAATCAATCAATACATCAACCAATGCATTAACCAATGCATCAACCAATGAAACAATCAATCAATCAATCCATCAATGCTATGCATAATTTTAAGGTTTTAGGTATGACCCCACCTGAGATTAAACCTGAATCTCCCGAGGCACATGCTCTATTTTATTCACGTTATAGAGGTTGTATATATGAGATTCCTTCATACATGTACTTATGTTCTTTATTCACGTTATAGAGGTTGTATATATGAGGTTCCTTCATACATGTACTTATGTTCTTTATTTACGTTATAGAGGTTGTATATATGAGGTTTCTTCATACATGTACTTATGTTCTTTATTCACGTTATAGAGGGTGTATATATGAGGTTCCTTCATACATGTATTTGTAAACTTTATTCACGCTGTATAGGTATGGCGATAATTGTCGATGATAATGAAACTGTGAAGATTCGTAGCTTGATTTGGAACTACGAAGAGTGAGTGAGGATACGTCTTCTCCAGACTTTAAGCGGGCCGTTCTGTATCGAAGAGCCACCATTACCGCTTGGATTTGCTAACAAATAGACCAGAAAGTCAACATTAAAGCGAAGTCTCAAAGTATATAGTGCCTTAACTGTTTTGCTTTATTATTTTAAAGACACATCAGTATAAGTATTTCATTATGCTCCCAACCTTACATCTCAATGATTGATGGTGGGCACTAATTACGCAATACACCCGGACGATGTTACAAGCAGTCAATATCATCAATCATTTAACACTGCTGCAGGTCAGCTTTTAATAACAGAGTAGAAATGGATGGCAGGTGTGAAAGTCAATTTACAAGTGAGTAGATACGATAATCGAGCAAGGACTTCGCGCAGAGGAACAATCAACTTGTCACTTAGAGTAGTGTAAAGCTATAATGCAGTATGTACAGTAGACGCACTTATTGTGTTGTATAATCTCCGAACAAAGTTTCTGTACTATCCATCATTTAATGCTGACACAACTCTTACCTTCAAAACGCCTTTTGTGCTATAGTCCAACAAAAAAGGAGAGAACAAATAACACGAGTGAACAAACACGTTAGATAAAACAAAAGCCTCCATTACAGTAGTATAAAACAGCTTAATGATGGAATAAAACGTGAAGCTATGTGCTAACTTATCACCTCTTGGTTTATACAAGTAAACACAGGCAGTGTTATTTGTCAAACCTTAGGTATATATATATAGTCTGAAATGCAATTTACGAAACTCTATTTCAACGAACACCTTACATGACGAAAATTAGGAACGAATAAGGTTTTAACGGTGACTCAGCTATCACGTTAAAAAAAGAAATATATATACAATTTCTGTAACTGACGCACGTATGGAAGCAACATATTTCAATATTTCAAACAGAAGGGGTATTAGTTTGTTTCGACTGATTTTTCTTTTCAAGCAAAAGATGTCGTTTTATCCTTGCTTCTAGTTAAAAGAGTCAGAGATACGATTTTTTATGAAGTGTGAAAATAAAAACAGCGTAATAGAAAGACATGTACTGATAGTTTAAAAACTAACGCCCAGAGTGAATGTGGAACAATTTCGGCGGGAAGGAGAGGAGATTGGATTAGACAGGACAATCAGACATTTTTGGAGAAAGGTTCTAAATCATAGACAAGTTATAGAGATATATAAACTAAACCCCACTAAATTCCTTACTTTCACTTTGAACTAATAAAGAACAATTCAACATTATCAGGCTATAGTTTATATGCGCTTAATCTATATAATTTACTGTCCTGTTTATTTCAAAGGCAACGGCAATTACACCCTTTGATTCTAAATGATAACAATTTTTTTTACAGGTTTGTTTTTGTTTAACTATATTTCGGTCGTCACAGGGTTTCATGCTATTGCAAGAGTATGCGGATTGGACATTATTTTAAATACGATTCCACCGTGAGTAACATAAAAACGGTACATGAACATTTTCCGTAGTTTGTAAAACAAAAGATCATTAATATCTTAAAGGAAAAATTAAGGAATGTCCCTCTAATAAAGCACCAGCGAAGTAGTCTAAAAATTGGAAAGAAACGGAGATGTGGCTTGTCTTGGATTCGAGGATAATTTAAACAATAATAAAAACTGAGGGAATATCCTAAACAGACTAAGGTAAATTGATCATTAACAGTTTTTTTTAATTTGTTTAAGGAATTTTAAAGGCTTTATTTAAAATAACAGCATTATAGTTAAAAACGCCATATAAAACTGAACTGGTCACAGAGAAGTGCCGACATTGATATACTTGTATCGTGTAATACCAGATAGAGTGGGTGGCCCATCGACAAACTAATGCAAACTAATGTCTTGCTATAAGTGAAAAACATAATCATTTCAATGATTTTAGAATGGTTTGTTTTTGGCACATAGCTTATTTAATCATAAATCTGTTTCACAAACATCTGTAACTCTCGAACACATGACATATTTCGTGATCGCCATTTAACACTATTATATGCGTACGTGAAAACCAAAATAAATTTCCATCACTTCAATAAGAGAATATAAAAGAGATGTAATTGGGGCCAAGCTCCTTCGACAAATTCATACAAGCCGTGCTGGCGAATAACCGTCTTGTTAACAACAAATGATATATAAGGAGGTATTCCGAGTTCTATTTCCTGTTTCCCTGTGCCGATTATTTTCTATCTTGATTGCACCGGAAGTGTCCTAAAATTTTTGAAGAGCGCTGTAAATTACTGGAATGCACTTGAACGTGATGACTGAAATGAGGACTCTAGTCTTTGATTTCATTACCATATATACCTTTAAGATATATAATAATATAACATGGTCGAATTTTATAGTTATATAGCATTGATAGCTCTCGTTTAATCCTTTATTCGACCATTTCTAGCCAGTAATGTGGAGACCTTTAGTAGCGAGTAATTTGAAATCGTGCTGAAATAACAAGATCGTTCGTGCTGATGAATATCTGTGCTGAATTGTGTTCATCAGTTTGTTCTACCTACCAACTGATAGTCACTCAGATAGGTATAGTTTTAATGGTTTGTACAACTTAAGATTACAGCCTTGACCATAAACGGTTCGGTATATATCTTCAGATCCAGTAGTGTTTTTACCACCTGGCATATGAACAGTCAATTTTCTAATAACAAAAGATGATATGCTGGATCTGCCTTAAACACTCTCTGAAACTTAATCCCTCAATATAGGTCAACGTTTAGGAGAGTGAAAAGCCGCACACCACGTGAAAATTTGATGTCACAAGATCTCACTTATACTATGTAAACAAACATGGCCACCTTCGAATCAAATTTTACTGCTTAATTAATAATTCTCATCGTAGAAATTGAGTTTTGGTGGAACGAATATAGTTCAAAATATACTTGCTTAACAAGGGCGCAAATTTTATGATTACTTTAGTATCAGACACATTGGTTTGGCGACATTTTTAGTTGCACCGTTGTTCTCATAGAGTACTTAATACTTCAATTGTCCTTCAATCACGTACGCCTCTTGCCTGCGGCTCAAGACGTACAAAATCGCAGGACGCTTAAAAAAATATGTAGCCTACACCCATCGTAAAAGTTCAATTACCATAGTCTCACTTAAGTAGTCCCCCCCCCCCGCCCCCGCCCCCAGTTTTTAAAAACCAATAAACTTAAAGTGACATGCAAATAATCATCAAATCAATGTTGGATTTGAAGCATGGAATTTTGCCTCTAACGATCTGACAAAGGACATAGCTTTTATGTTCAAAATATATTGTTTGAAATAATTTACTCTCTAAAATTTTGATCTGCTGTAAAATCGCCATGATTGGTTTTATAGCTGACCATATGGTTACGGCGTATGCCATTGGCAGATTTTTCAACAGCCAAACCCTAAAATTCGTTTTGGTTGTGATTGTGTTGGAATTGCTTTGAAGGTGAAAAACCTTTGATCCTAAACCCAAACCTAAACTAAACCTAAACCTCACCAAAACCAGAAAGCGGACAGTAAAACAGACGTCTTACTTTGGATCAACGTGTTAAACAACAATTAATCAGTCAATCTATCTAACAGATTCACCATTACGGCCGTGTCTACTATAGTAACCGTGTCTACTATAGTAATAATAACCTCTGCAATGACGTCGGCGCTAGCACTGCACTGGAATATTATCCAAGCGCTTAAGCAAACACATTTGTCCATGATCAAATGAAGTGCCGGATCCGCTGTTTGGTTGCTCAGTACAGATCAAACTTAATGCAGCAAACTTTAAAACGCTTCTATTTTGGCGTGGACCATGCCGATCATGGAAGCCCCACATTGGCCGAAACCCGAACTTTGGCGCTTTTGGCATCCAAGGCTGACAATACGTGAACATTTTACAAAGGCATGGGGATCGCACTATTTACTCAATAGCAGTGAATTGACACACCAAGAAACCTTTCGCGGAGGCTGTACTTATATCATTAGTGGGTTTGGTGTGTATAAGTGGGAACAGGCCGCATTTTAGTCCTAGGGGATTGTACTGGATTACACGGGAGAGAAACGCAGCAAGCGTAATAATGATGGAATAGACTCATAGTGGGAGTCTGATTAAGATTACTGAGAACAAGATAAATGTTTTGCTTGCATGCATCCTGTATACGTCAGCATGCATGCTTCTTATAATATAAGTTATTGACGTTTATCGAAGGGTGTAAGGACTTTTATGACCGTCCTGCAAACTCGTACGGACTTGCAGGACGATCATAAAAGCCAGGAAACCCTGAGAAAAGCGTCTATAACGAATGTATTATCCGCAAAGTCACAGTATGTGCGATTTTCACTTGGAAACCACCAGAAATAAGTTCTGCGGCGATACGATCTATGTTTGCGTTCCTAGTTAACTCCCCTGACGACTAGTGCTGCCATGACAACACAGCTTTCAAGCACACCAAAGGGCCAATGACGCTGCAAAAAAAGGGCCTCCAAAAAGATGTTTCTGGTATTTTAGCGTCATTAAAATTGAGCGATTGTTAAGCAGATATGTTTTGAACTAACTCTGTGTCAACCAAAAATCGATTTCAAAATTAAGTTTTATTAAATTTAGAAAATAAAATTTGAAGCGTAGGCAGCCATGTTTGTTTTTATATTACCCGTGAACTCTTGTGACATTCGAAATCTCCCGGGGTGTACGGGTTTTTCCCCCCTGCATAATGGCCAATCAGAACACAACGAATTTGGTTGTCGGACAATAATGGTTTTTTACCCAGTCACTACGACAGCACTTTAACAGTAGTGCCTCCTGATCGGAGTTCCTAATGTTGGCGGGATTTTTTGTATTATTGTTGCGTAGACCAAGTGCGGCGCTCCGGTTCTCAATGGACACCATGACACCACTGCGTCACAAACTCATTATTGGTGACTTTGGTGAAATGCTTTCGTAAGTTTTCAGAGCAATGCACGCTCCTTTTGATGTGTGACAGGGATTTAATTGACAGTTGAGCTGTGTTGTGTTTATGGAATCCTCTTCACCTTGTGGAGTGTTAGGAGTGCGGTCGGTGTAATTGACCCGCGCTCTTTCCAACAAAAGCATACAAACCGTGTTAATGAATAAATGTCTGCTAGCAAATGGCATCTGAGCATGTATTCAGAACTCCATTTCCGGCTGTCCCGCACAGAATAGCTGTAATCTGATTGTACCGGATGTTTTGTCTTAGGTTTTCCACAACATTGGGGGAAATTCTTGGGGGAATATATTGATAGATTGATTGATTGATGGATGTTTAGAGCCGTAGTTCATTTATTGGTAGCAATTAATTTCAGCAACACATAGCCACAAAGACACGTTCATCAATTGGGCAGAGTGTTTTTCCTAAAGACAAAGCCGAAACCAAAACAAAACACTGCAAAAGTGAGACCTCGTAGAACGTATCCTATAACGTTTAAACTGGTTAACAGTGGACTGAGATAAATGTGGGTTCTTAGATTTGTGTTATTGACAATAATAACTACTTAGTAATAAGACGAATCCTAGTAATTTTTTAATCAATCACTTAATGGAAGGGAACTAAAATCTCGTTTGTATTGCTTATGTTAAACGTTGTTACCATATGGATGTCCACTATTTATAAAACAAAAATGTAGACAGATAAGAGTTAGCATTGTTTGGATACTTGTTTCATCAGCTCAATGTGCGCCGCCAAGCTCGAACAACTGCCGCAACTACTATATACAATATTACGTTATACCTCAAACGTAAAGATAAAAATAGCAGAAAACCGCCAAGAAAATATTATTCTTTCTTTCACATTATTATTCTTTTTCCGTCGATGACTAATTCGTAATAATGTTCAAAGCTGATTAATTCAACCCAGAGTTATATTGAGAAGATTACGCCATGGTTGAAATTAAAGTTAATTTTCAAGGGACATTATTCAATGCCTTTCGAACCTCACACATTCAAAACATGGAGGATGTCAGTTGCCGAAGTATCTAACCATACAGCATTAATTTTGGTGGGAGATTTGTAAATTGTCTTGATGCTTTGAAACTATTCCAAGCTGCTACATCAATTGCAGCAGGGTGTATTCTTCTCGATTTTTGTCTACAATTAACACGGACTATTTCACTTTACAGATTTCACAAATTTCGTTCCAAACAAACATGGCTGACTTGTATAGTTTGGGGATCTGTTCTCATACCAGTAACAATTATGAATATTTGACACCCATCCGCCGACGCTTTCGTGTAATAGAATTATCAACGAACTTTCGTGCTTATGTTCCGAAAGAGTGCTACCACAGACATTTGCTTCTAGTTTGTAGCTGGAGTCGTCCGTTATTGTTAGGGCTGCCAATGTTAATTGTTAATATAGACCAGAAATGGACTTCCTATAGAAAACTTAACAAAATGTTGTACTCGACTGTGGTTTATTACACATCCTCATTCTAATGGGGCTGTCATTGTGTCAAATTAACCATCAGGCGGAATAGATACAACTGCACATTACAAGAAAAGCTCATACACATCAAATTCTATCATGCCTGTGTAACCACTGTAAATTGCTCAGTTTTTTCTTCTTTTCTTTGTTATACAATGTTTTTTTTTAATAGTTTCTATGAAAACACAAAACATATTTATGAATTGTAAATTAAAATAGAGATATTACACATATACAGTGGGACATTGGTAAACAAAAGCACCCAAAGACTGCGCAGGTCTAAGATTTAATGAATTCGTTTGGTTATAAACCAGTCACCAGCAACGCGAATTCGACAAATATGTGTCATTGCACCAATCACAGTTGCTAGTCTGCTATAGCTATAGTTTAAGTCACAAAAGTGTCACGACAAAACTGCCTAATAAAACACAAAGAAACAGAAAAAAAATAATAAAAAATGGTCATTTCAGACGAACTATGCAATTCTGAAGTCATCCGATTTATATGAAAAAATGGAATAACAAACATTAAGAAAGAGGTAAATAAACCGGAAAACGCTGAACATTAAGACAAACACAGTTGACATATTTTTACACCTTAAACAAAGTCATCAATTTTATAAGTTATATATATATAACTGGTGTTGTTGATAAAAAGTAGTGTTCAGCTATGGTACTTTAATAACCGACAGATTGAGCTAGAAACATTGATCAAGATGACAGCAGTCACAATAATTGGCAATCCATTTATCATATAGCTTGGCATAGCCAGATATATACCAAGGGAGGTAATTTTATCGAATATGATAACTTACACGATCAGTCTCGTGTTGCTTCCCTTTTACATACTTTATGCAATTCTCTGTTTTGCATTAGATTCTAAAATCGTATTGAAAAATACATTGAAACAAACAATACGGTTTGCTTTGTCAATTTAAAACGGCGGCTGGGCTAATTATTAGGCGGTATAATTTTCCAAACTGTCAAAAATAACATCCAGGTCGGAGGTTGTATCTCTTGTACAGCCGAGTACCAGACCAAGGAGTGACAGACAAAACTTTAGACAAAGCCATTAACACTCATATAAAACTATAGAGCAGAGAACACATTACCAAATCGGTTGTTAATTGATCTTCCACTGCAGCGTAGTTTCACATTAAACTGAATTGTTTTTTTTCACCTTAACAGGTACTGCTGGTAATTAAAGCTAAAGAAGTAATACGAAAACGACCGGAACCTGCAGAAATCTCGAGAGGCTCCTGGGAAAACTTGAACCTGCAGACATCTCGAGAGGCTTGTAAGAAAACTGAAACCTGCAGAAATTTCGACAGAAGCTTCTGGGAAAACTGAAACCTGTAGAAATCTCGAGAGGCTTCTGAGAAAACTAAAAACTGCAGAAATCTCGAGAGGCTTCGGAGAAGACCGGAACCTGCAGAAGCTGTAAAAGCGAAGTATTGAGAAATAGAAGTTTATCAATGCGCCTGTCAAATGTGGATGATAACCGATATCGTTGGAAAGGGAAAAATGTCTTTGTTGCAATTAAAATAGTCGTAGGATTAACCAAACTACATTGGGAATATGGAAAGTCAGGTCCGTTAGTCACTAGACGACTTTATATAACATTCTCGATTGTTTAAACACCAAGTATATGTGTGAGTCATACGATGTGGCTCCAATTATCGCGGGGGGGTTACGAGTTTTTATCCCGGATTACTCTGTAATTAGGCAAGGAGCAGTGTGAAGTTGACAATCCGTCCCTCTCTTCCCCTCTTTATGTGTTCAAGAGTAGATAATTTTGGCATAAAAAGTCAAATCATTTAACGAACTTTTTGTTTTCTTTACAGTATTGGTGGGTAGGCCTATTAGATTTTGAATCCTGGAATTGTTAACTGTATTTTAAATTATCATTGTTTAGACGATTACTGTTTTTTTGCCAGCTATTTTCATGGTTTTCTTTATTGTTTAAACTGACACATTAAAAAATCCAAATTCAAAACCATAAACAATGGCCATATATACATTCGTATCAGAAGTCGAGGAGTATTTACACGGTATTTTGTTGTATCTACAAAATATATATACAATTCTATCCACGTTGACACCCTCGTGTCATTTTTGTACCCGAGTTGTTGGATCATTTTCTCTTATATTTCGTATCACGAATTTCGTTCCGTTATGTTGTGGTTAGCGGCCCTGTCTATCCGAATTTATATTATTACTGGATGTATGGGAAGAGGGGATTTGAATCAATGTCAGTATAATAGAATCTGGGTGTTAACCGTATCAATGGAATCTTCAAGGTATTCTAAAATGTGTGAGAGTGGGCAAAATTGGCCTGATCATATATTGGTGAATGTTTTATATACTTGGTGGAACGACATGGCAAGAGACTTAGTAACAATTCAGGGTACAGAAACGGTGACCTTGGTAAAAAAGGAATATAAGACAAACTGACCCAGCTACATGCATATTATATAGAGGATACTGCTTAGTGAAGTTTGAATAC
The DNA here is from genome assembly GCA_030265115.1 of Mopalia vespertina. Taxonomy (NCBI): domain Eukaryota; kingdom Metazoa; phylum Mollusca; class Polyplacophora; order Chitonida; family Mopaliidae; genus Mopalia; species Mopalia vespertina. Next base: position 10,804 of record JAQQZZ010001592.1, read on the forward strand.
CATAAATATTGCTCGAGTGAATGGTTGGAAGCGATAATCCACGAGACGCGAACCAGGCTTAATTATTGACTCAAATCAAATTTAGCGTCCCTGTGTCCGTGCTTTATGTAGCCTCTGTAGCTCAGTCGGTAGAGTGTTGGGTCTGTAATCCAAGGGTCCAAGGTACGAATCCCGATGGAGGCAAGCAAATTTTTCTTTCTTCATCTATTCAAAATATAGATATTCCAGAACCAAGCCTTCGGATTTACTCAAGCGACATCCCAGAGTGAGTTTTATCTAGAACAAAAAGATGCTGCCCTCTTTCTAAGGGAAATTTGTATGAAGAGTAGCAATGCTGTCTTTTCTTAGCAGTGGAGGAAAATTAACTTTCCAACATAATGTAAAGCTAGTGTTAATTATTTTTGGAATACACCGCCGTCATAAATGTGAAATATCCTTGAGTACGGCGTAAAACTCTAATCAGGCAATCAATCAATCAATCAAAGATGCTAATTTATCGTCCTTGTGTCTGTGCTTTATGTAGAGCAAGCAAATTTGTGCCGTCTTCATTGGGTTAGAATTTGGGAATCATTGTGCCGAGAGCCTCTGTAGCTCAGTCGGTATAATGTTCGGCCTGTTAGATCCCTGGCTCGAATCCCGGTGGAGGCATGCAAATTTGTCTCTCTTCATTTATTCAAAATATATAATATAGAAGATATTACTCAATGAATGGGCCCCCGTGGGGGAGCGGTGGGCCATTTAACATTAGAAGGCCCTACAAAATATTCTCCTGGCTTCCTCGGTTGATCGTAAGAGGCGAGAAAGAGGCAGCCTGTTGGCCGTGGGTTGCGTCTCGTGTTGGAGGAGAATGAGATCCTGGTAAATGAGGGGCAACTTGGCTGACAAAAGGGTGCCACCGAGCCATGCTGCTCCGACACGTAACTTTGGCTCAATATTCTCCTAGACGGGTGGTCAGATTGGCCCGATCTGATCAATCGGCTGGTCATGTCGACCCCTGCAATGATCAAGTATTAATTCCATCGTCATTTTTCATTTATATTTTTACTCGAATACAATCAATAACATATTCAAGAAAAAAAAGGATGGAAAACAAAATAAGAAAAAAAAAAAATATATATATATATATATAAAAAATGTTAGTTATCACTCAAATGTTAGCTATCACTCATTTGTTAATTCTGTTTATAATTATAT
>JAQQZZ010001614.1:0-11995 GCA_030265115.1 Mopalia vespertina
AACAACAGTTATTAGCGACACTAAATCATACATATTTTAATATGAAATGTTTATCTCCAAATTGTTTTTTATATGTGTTAAGAAAAGAAAGCATGAATTGACATGAATATTCTTTCAGAGTAAAATACAATTGTTGATGAAAGATCTGGAAGAACAGAGAGTGAAGTTAGAGAGAGTGGCTAAAATGAACTCCAAATATTCTAGAGAACTTCGCAGCACCATTAAGTCAAAGGAAGAAACACCTCAAGAGGTTAGTAATACTCCATTAGGGAGTTTTATGTTTAACTTTGATCAGTATGAAAGATTCCATTTATCACGAGTCCTTACTGTCAGATAAACCAGTGTAGCTTAGAATTTTGATTGCACTCGAGAAAACCTAAATATCTTTGAATATATTGCGACAATGCTGTGTAACATGGTTTATATCAGCCTACAGTGAACAAATCTTAGGCGAAAAAATCAGGGGACAGTTGTTGAAAAGTGTATTAACTTTAAACCATTGTTGTACGTCGTCACAATAGATTTTCTTTGTGATGTTACGAATTTAAGCCTGGCTTATCTCTTGAACAACCCAACCCAGGCGGATAATTAGTATTTTAAAAAATAATTTTGGCATAAATATTTGTAAAAGAAGCTTTTTCCCTGAAAGTTTATATCGCAGTTTAATGAAATTTGAAAAATACATATGAACACAATTCATCGATGAATTATTTTTTGTGTTATTTAGAAAGCGACAACATGAAGTGTACATGTGATAATTAAGAATATTGTCATAATTTCAGGGATAAAATTCTTTGAACAAATTCTAGCTCAAAAAATTTGTCCCGTTACAGTCCTCCATTTTATTGGTACTGGTATCAGAGTGGGTCGACATTACTGCTGGCTATTTGGTGTCTCCGTACCTGGACGTGTCTAGACCTGCACAATTTACCTAACTAGAATTTGTCCAAACTAAGACATTGTTATCCTAAAATAGGAAAATACTGACAATTAATCAGAAAAACTCCTCATGGATTGATGAAAAAGCTTCAGCTGTTCTGGTATATTCTCAACAAAGACAAAATGGTTCGTTCCAGAGGAAATTGGTATTCCATCATCATATCTCATAATGTAATTTTTTCCAGTAACAGTGTATGTGGTGGAATAACCTTAAATATATTGTTAAACCTCAACCAAGCCAACATTGTCGCCAACCCAATTCACAATTAAAGATTCATATCACATACTTTGTGTAATTATTTTTGGACTGGTTTGTTAAAAGGACTGTTTTTTATTTCAGAGAGATTTTGAATTGCGTGAGATTCGAGAGTTCAATAAGAGCGTGATGAAACATCTAGGTGATGTGGTTAATCAGCACCAAGATCTTGGGGAGATTGTTAACATGTACTTCTCGCAGGTAAGCCTATTCACATTGAAAGGCTGGGTCAACATAAATCACAAGGTGATATCTATTTACACTATTTCACTCTGTTTATAGCCTTTTTGTTTTGGTGAAAAGATGGACAACATGTTGCTGGCATTATAATCAGCCTTAAGAGTTTAATGATATATCAGTGATTAAGATAACACAGATTTTTTTTACAGTCAGGTTTAAAAATATAGCTCTCAAGGGAGCTATTAATACTAACAATTGAAAACAACAGTCATTCGATGAAATACATATCAATTTCTGTAACATTTGATTAAATAAAAGATAATGCTTTAATGTTACGTTATTTTCAGGCTAATTTACCAGCTCTGACACCGACCCCTCGGGGCTCTCGACCGGGAAGTGCTCGTAGCAGTCTCTCATCAGTGCGCAGTGTGCGATCCACAGCCTCCAGTCAAGCAAGGCCAAGCCCTATTGACATTGGAGCAGAATTAGGTAAGTAATCAACACTTCAAAACTTGTTTCATATAATCTCTGGTGGAGGAGGCTTCCTGTTGCCCTGGGGTTGGTTACTCGAAGAGCTTTTAAATTGAGTCTTTTTTTTAGATGATGTCACGTCATACTGAAAGTCTATCTCTTTTCTACAATTAGCAGTTTAATCTGGTGTCAGCGACAAATAGCCTTCTGAGCAACTGGCCCTCTTAGATCTATGGGGCAACAGAATGCTGATCTGTTTGTGATTGATTGTATAACGAGTTGTGATTGTTCCGGTCTTGTCATTGTTTGTTGCATCAAGGGGGGTTTCCTTCACCCATTGGGCTGGCCTGCCATCATTTGCGTGAAATAACCTTATTCTGAACAGATACTGGATAATTTTGGCACCCTTTGTCATGTTTCCTGTCGTGTCTTCAGTTTGTGCTCATGCTATCCGGGTTGGCTTCCTTCACCCATCAAATGGCAGGACATATGATTGAATTGACTATCAACTGTTCTTGAAGTCTGATTTATTTTGTCATGTTAGGGCCAATTGGTAAACTAAATCTAATTTAACTTATACTTATTTGGAAGTGGCCAACAAACATCTCGGCTTAGTTTGTCTAACAGTGTGGTGTATTGACTACACTCTATGCCAGAAACATACAAACATGTGTTATTTTACATAACACACAGGTATATCAGTGGATGTCCTTCTTGCATGACAGCATTCTATTTCAAACTCATCCAGCTAGAAATCGCCTCCAGAAATTTGGTAAAATTCCTATGGCAGCATGCGAGCCCAATGGGTGAAGACAAAACAGATGAGTTTCTGGTTGATCCATAGCTCTTAGAGCACCAGGAAGATCCCATCCACCAATCAATTGTAGAAGCGAAGCTACAATATATGGCCCAACATTTTTTATATGAAATCTGAATTTTAAGTGAGTGTTATTCAAGTGAGGTCTATTGATGTTTCTTTTCAGGTTCTCCAGTGAGTTCTCGTAGCGGTAGTTCAGTGGCCAGTCAAAGAAGTCAGAGAAGTCGAGTCAGCGCAGCCAGTAGCAGACGTTAATACTGTCACATCTGCTCTAAATAACTATCTTCCCTACCATTATTCATTCTTATCCTTTGATTTTTCATACAGTTACTTTTAAATTATTAAAGTATTTTATCTATTGATGGAAGACATTTTAAATGTGTATTTCTACAATAAGTTAGTCTGTGATATTTACACAAAAATGTTTTTAGTTTAAAGTTATATGGAGATTTTGGAACCTAAATGTCCCATGTATGGTTGTACAGCATTTTGATATATATGTTTGAAGGCTATATACATGTCAAAGTATTCAACTATTCAGTCTTTAGAATAAAAGCAAAACAATGTGGCTTAAGGTATGCTGTGTGCCAAGTGTTTTAATGGATCATTTGTTTGTAAAACGGTTGAACTGTAAATATACCTATTTACCTGTTGATACAGGACTTGACAGTAGACTGATTAAACGCTCTAAACAGCTTCAAACATTGTTTTTGTTCATTGAGTAACACCAGTGCAGTCCTAGTAACATCAGTGTACTTCTAAAGGTATGATTACTGAGGAGGCCTGACTCACACCTCATTCTAAAATATAATCGATCCTACATTGACTCTCAGATACACCCAGGCCATCTTGTTTTGCTGATCTGTCGCAATTGTTGCACCAATATTGGCGAAAATTAATGTGCCATGGCCTGGCATGGCATACAAGAATTGGCTTAGTCTCATCCACTCTTGCAGGAACAAGATCGACTCACACCTGTGTCACCAGAGACAATCCTAGGAAATGTGCATCAGATTCATTATTAACTACCTTCATCTTTTGTGAAATCAAAATACAAAACAACTTTTTTGTTAGCTTTTTGTGTTCCCATACAATACTCTGCCAAACCTGTGTGGTAACACATTGTGAGAAACATCATCCCACATACATATGTGGAATGAGCACATGACGTAAACCAAATTTCAAAATTAGTGCCAGAACTAATTTTTCAAGCCGAGCAGCTCGAGCATTACTATGGTGATGACCCCTCGTTTGGACAATTATCTGTTACCGAGAGTTGTATTTTAAATTCTTCAAAATTATAATTGTTATTTACTGCCTGGCATACAGTTTATTATTGTCATCACATATTAAAACGTTAAATTGAAGTATATTTATTTCGGGACACTACGCCTTACTCATGTTAACTGATCAACACTTTTATATCACAACACAGTAAAAAGTATTTTTGTAAACAATAGTAAACATTTTTTTTGTTTCCCAACAGAAAATCTGGCATAAAATATATTATATGGGAAATAGATTCTGGGCTAAAAATTCCCAGTCTTGAGATGAAAAAAACATCCTAACCTGGCCTTCCGCTCAGTAGGGCTGATTTTTCCCTCTCTCGAATAGGAATTCTCATCCAAGAATCAAGTTGTGTGGGATCCTCGTATTCCCAAGGCTGTCTAAGATTTAGGTCTTTACATCAATTAACTTGCTCAAACAAAACACATAAACATTGTGATATATGTTGACATTTGTATTTTTATTAAATTTATAACATTGGATTCCTTGAAAGCACCCCACCAGACAATAATAATAACCCAGAGAAAGTCATACACATGTACACAAACGTCTTCACGGACTTGATTAATATACAACAAGCAACATCTATTTACATAAAGTCACATGATAAATACAAGCACAAAATGTACTCCCACATAACACCAACTTTCTACACATATCATCAAAACTCACATTGAAATTTATCACAAATAAATGAATTGAAAGGCAAGTACAGGAACAATAAAAGAACATTATTTATTACCCTATGTACTGATCATGTCCCGCCATAAAATCAGCACTTGTACAGGTAAACAAGGTGGGTTTCAGAAAAATTTCCTAAACAAAATCTGTAATACCACAGGAGGTGGTGAGTTTCAAGGTATAAAGTCTACATACATTGTATATTTTCACCCTCTGAGAGAGAGCTTAGTCTTAATGGCCGACCAACAGAGTTTGTGGAGAATGCAAACCAGATTCTCTCTGGAATCCAGACAGGCAATGTCTATAGATGTACACAGTAAACATAATAGTGAAGACGGATTTTCCAGCACCAGACTTGGTGGACTAGTTATTTAGCACTACCATGTGGGATTATGAAGAAGTTCTTTGATCAAAAGTTAAACCAATATTGTACTCATTTACAAGGTCAAACAGTGTACAGAAATAAGCATGCCGAACTAGCCTAGAGTGGAAATGACAATTTAATGTCCGGACATAAAGATTGTCAATTGTAAAATTCAAAATACACTATCATAATTCTATACATGGTAAAACTGTCACAACTTTTTAACAAAAATGGAGGTGGTACGTTTGACTAATGTACACATAGTTTAGAACCACAGATATACCGATACATACAATCTGTTGGTCTTACTCCAATGTTACAGAGCAGCATGTGACTTACTCCAATGTTACAGAGCAGCATGTGACTTACTCCAATGTTACAGAGCAGCATGTGACTTACTCAAATGTTACAGAGCAGCATGTGACTTACTCCAATGTTACAGAGCAGCATGTGGCTTACTCCAATGTTACAGAGCAGCATGTGGCTTACTCCAATGTTACAGAGCAGCATGTGACTGTCCAGGTTTGATGTAGAAGAATTAAGAGCAACACACATTGATAAGTGTTTTATGCCACATCCAGAGGTATTTAAATACACATTGGTCTCTGAATTATGTTCTGTTTGTCTCTTTACAAAAAATAAAAGTTCAGGTCTTTGGATTTTTGTTGAACACATGGCTATACCAAATGTTTTGTAGATAAGGACTAAAAATACAGTTTTATCAACAAAGAATACTATCAAATTTAAATTTAAACGAGCATTAATGTAAATCACCTCAAATTTCGTTTATGAACAATGCTTACCTTTTTGCTACATGTAGTTGTGACAATATAACAGCATGTAAACAGACAAATTTATGTTTTCTTTACAGGAAACCACCCAAAAAGAAAAAGAACATGTGGAAAGATTGTATGTTTGGTTTTAATGTTTTACTCAAGGGTATTTCACTGATATAACAATGGATTGTCCATTTCACACTTTCTTAAATACCATTGAAACGTTAGAGGTACATGTAATCTACACAATGACATCAGACACATATAAACACTGTACATTAACAGAAGAGTAATATTCATAGTAAATGAGATGGAGGTGAATATAAACTACCTTCTCTATACACAAGCACTGCCTTCAAATATATATATATATATATACAGGGTTTTAAATTGTGTTAAATACTGTTTGGCTGATTTGATAATGTCAGAACCATAGCTGGTAAAATACCACCTGAAAGCCCACTGGTCAGCTCTTATCACAAATGATAGGCCAGTTCAATTGCTAAAACATTGTTTTGTTTTTGTCCAAACTAGGATGATTAGGTGATTATAGCTGATTTGATGACAGATGAAGTCACTTGATTATGTCATCACTGGACTGTGATTGATGTTTAACGTCATGCTTAGAGGTTTTTCACCCTCACCCTATAATGGTGGTGTACTTACAAAGAGTGAACAGCAACACAACTTTAGTGTGAAGTGTTCTATACAAATGCTGTTGGAAAATAATTGTCCCTCCATGGCCGAGAGCAAAAATATATACTTCAATCATACAGTTGGAGTCTGACAGCAATGTCATCACTGACAGAATAAAGTTCTGAAGACAGATTAAATCACTTATGGCTGCTTATATATCCTATAATTATATCAGTGTTAACCGAAGTAGCAAAATAAAACACCAATAGTACATGTAATAGCAGCTTAAATCACATTCACAGCTCCAAACCACGAAAAGGGATCAAGTGGGTCACTGAATGCCTGGCCACAAAACAGGACCCAGGTACATGTACATAGTTCCTGGCCACAGAAGGGTCCCAGTTCCTGGTCATGAGAAAGGACCCAGTCACTTGAGTTCCTGGTCATGCTCATAAGGCAGGACCCAGTCACAGAGTTCTTGGTCATGAGAAGGGATCCAGTCATTGAGTTCTTTGTCATGAGAAGGGATCCAGTCACTGTGCTCCCGGCCACAAGAAAGGATTCAGTCACTGAGCTCCTGGTCACAAGAAAGGATTCAGTCACTAAGCTCCTGGTCATGAGATGAGACCCAGTCATTGAGTTCCTGATCATGAGAAGGGATCCAGTCATTGAGTTCTTGGTCATGAGAACGGACCCAGTCACAGAGTTCTTGGTCATGAGAAGGGACCCAGTCATTGAGTTCCTGATCATGAAAAGGGACCCAGTCATAGAGCTCTCGGTCACAAGAAAGGATTCAGTCACTAAGCTCCTGGTCATGAGATGAGACCCAGTCAGAGTTCCTGGTCGTGAGAAGGTGGCTATCACCAAAAATTTCTCAGATCTGAAGATCATAGTGCCAATATTACAGCACATGGGTCTTAGGATGAAATGATTGTATTTTCATTATATATACAACTAATATCAGAGATGATAAGAAATATCGCAATCGCTGAGAACAAACCCTTTGTTCATAAAATTTTCGCAATCTAACAAAAAAAGTACAAACTATGGATGTGTTTGGCACATTTACACAAGAGTCAAAAATGACTTGCTCAAAGAACTAAACATATATTTCAGAAATGTATGTATTTCACATTTATGTATATTAAGAGAGGAACATCAGGTGTATAATATTTCTGTGATAATATAGAAAGTTGTTAAGAATTCAGATGAAAGCAAACAATTATGACTAAAAGTCTACATGTAACATACTTTAATCTCAACTTCTACTGACCAGAATATCACACAAGTAGACACAAGCGCAGGTATTGGATATCTGGCTTTAATATACATGTAACAGTTGAACATAACACTTGTGAGAATGACACCTAGTTTTTCACAAACAATTGGCCAGGGAAGAAAAAAAGGTCACCATAATTGAAGAGTACCATCTAGTCTGAAAAAAAGACAGGATACATCTTGATGTCTCATTTAAGTTCTTGGTGATCGAGGCACTGAATAGACTTCTTGTCCTTGGTCTGGTTTCACAAATCCATCATTAATACTAGCTTATGTAAAAAGTAAATATACTAAAGACTTAGTACCAACAGGACAGCTATCACCAACCTAAGCTCCTGGTCTGGTCTAATATAATACAGAAGCATACAACAGTTGAAGGGTAACAAAACAACAGACAAATAAAGGAGCCCCAGTCCACAGATCTTTTCCTTTTTAATGGTGTTAGAGACAATTTGATAGCTCATGTTGTAACTCCAGTACATGTATGGTAGACCATTCATGCCATATAATATCTGGTGCTTTAACACCGACTATATTTCAACAAATGTTCATGGTTAATTCTCACCAGAAAGACAATTGGGCTGTTAATCAAGTAACAACAAATATTTTGAAGTATATTTATTGAATAAATAAAATTAATTCCAAAAAAGTCAGGAACATAGAGTAGCTCAGAATAAAACTCATGGTTAGCAAATATGTTTTGCTAGTTAAATTTCAACTCTTCTATATCAATGTCTTACTGTAAATACTCTACGTCAACCTCTTGGAAGATTGACCATCTGGTCCAATCGGTTATTGACTTTAAATAAACATTATTATCATTCACCTCTATTTTCCATGGATCAAAACATGATAAAGCAACATGTACAAAACTGAGCAGCAAATGCAAGTAAAACGGAAAGTGGACTTAAATTTTTACTCAGAACTGTAAATGTCTCATATAATTTATTTATCGATTCGTGTTTTATGATGTTTGTTTGATTGGGGTTTAACGTCGTACTTAAGGGTATTTCACTTATATGACGGCGTAGCAGCCTAATGGGTGAAGGAAACCACCCTCAACCCCATTGGCAACAAACATAGACATCACGAGACAAATACAGGACCCAATACAGACACCACAAACAGATCAGCTTCCTATTCCCCTTTAGCTCTGAGAGCACCAGGGTAACATGAAACTCCCTCCAACCAACCGCATGTTTTATGATGAGCTTACGGATATTACCTGTATATGAAGATGATGATAGTATATGTGATTCATACCACCACAACCATAACATGTGAAGTGTTTTGATGCTGAAAGACTAATGTTCCTCCAGTGCTAAGTAAAGACAGCACTTCTCTTAATAAACTACCCTTAACCAGTGGCCCATGCATTCCATATACAGTGTACAGTTTCTTTTTGAAACATCAAACATACATTGCACTAAAATATTCCACACAAATAGATCCATTTACCACAGTATTGATTTCTTCATTTAGTTCTCTGTTTTTCCAGTTAAAGAAAACCGAGAAAGTTAAAATAGAAGTCAAAAGTACTGTTCCACAATCAAACAAATACCATATTTTTATATTTAATCTCATCTACATGTACCGGACAAAGATATATGAGAATAGAAAATTCAAACTTTTTATACATGCAAGACTTACATGTAAAAATCAAAGATAGCGATTTATAAAGAAAGCCATTTGGATAAAGTTCAACCCCAAGCAAGAAGTTGTCCCAATGTGACCAGTTTCACATGTAAAAATCAAAAGTACTATCAGGCTCGCAGCACTCCTTTACATCTTCCTTCTGCTCCTTTAGATTCTGTAGAATAGAAGCAAGGTCCTCTGCATTGATTGGTGTTTTACCCGTATCCATTCTCTGTGAACTGGATTCAGGCATGTCCCCTGCACCATGGGACTCCATCATTGTACTGCTACACGGCTCATCTTCATTCAATTTAACCTCAGACAGTGGGTCAAACTTTATATCAGTACCTGTAATAAACACTAATACATTAAGTTCTTGTCACACATAAAATACAATCAGGCCATCAAAACTCCACAGTGCCAACAAGTAGGTCCACAACAAACGTTTAACTAAAATTGCGATTATTCTGCGTTTTTCCAGGAGCAAGACAATGAAGACAATTGGGAACAACTTAAACTCATCATTTGTTGTTTGTCGCCTAGGTCAAGTTTGTTTTTGTTTGATTGGGGTTTAACGCCATGCCAGCCCAATGGGTGAAGGAAACAAACCCCAACACCACTGGCAACAATCAAAAACATCACATGACAAATACAGGACAATCACAAAGACATCACAAACATATTGGCTTTCGGTTCCTCTTTAGCTCAGAAAGCACCAGGGCAACAGGTCAAGTAAAAAAATACAGTGTAAACACGAACAAATACTCCGGATTCAAACATTTCTATGGCCATATTGTCGTATCATTTAAAACTGTATCAGGAAAAACAGCGAAGACAACAAAGAATATAACTACACGTAACAAAAAAACTTTATTGTCTAAACAAAGTTAGTGTAAAATACACTAACAAATAGAAACTTGACAGCTGAGTGTTTTGGGGTATTTTTGGTACTAAAATGATCTTCTCTTCAATCCATCAACACAAGACATGGGAAAAGTACCAGCACTACATCTTGGCTGCCTGGAGAAATAGAGCTGGTGAAACTGTGGCAACAGGAGCCTCCTAGTAGCCAATGGTTACATTTACAGACACTCTAAACTAGTTCAGAATCATAGTTTAAAAAAAAAAATGCATTGCTGTTTCAGTCCAACCTGATTTGCACAAGTGTAACACTATTTTATTTGGAAAAAAATCTTGTAGGCACATACCTTGTCTTTGGTAGAAGAGAACGTAAGCACTACTTTGATCATCCAGCCTGGGTTCCCTCTCGGACACAGTCTCATCATTGTAGTAAAACCATTGCCCTATCAACGGGTGTTTGGTATAGGCTGTGTAGTGACCTGCATTAGCACCTGTAACATTCAAACATACTTCACACACTGCTGCAGTTTATCTTATTTTACTGTAGCTATTCCTGTTTGAAAAAGTCTTCTTATGCAACTACATTACTGTACAAGAACATTTGTAGAAGAATACATGTGGCTGTTAGATTTGTGAAGGAGCTCTCAAGTTCTGCCTGGACTTTTATGGTTTTCATTTTAATATGAATAATAATAATAATATAACTTTATTTCAGACACAGGTATATACAAGTACAAGGTCCATAGTGAAGTAAGCTATACTAAATGTAGCAGAAGAATGCAATTTCTGGTGCAGCATTTATTCAAGTTTATGAATGTATAAATTCTAATCCCCACAAAAAATGACTGATGCAGCTAGGTTTTTTCATAAAGTTCACAGTACATGTTAGTTGGTGTAAGTATTTGGTCTCTCTCTGCATCAGGATGAACCAAGGCACAAGTACACAGTTTGTTTAATTCAGGTTTAATGTTGTACTTAAGGGTATTTCACTTAAATGGTGAGGGGTTGTCCATTTCACACTGTTCGTTGCAGAAAACAGTGGATTGTTTGTTTGATTGGTGTTTAACGTCGTACTCAGAAAACAGTGGAAAATCTCTTACAATATGTTCATTTTCAGGATTTTACATACCTCCAAAATGACAAACAATGCCATGTAAGTCATAGAAGAGTTCTTTGGTGTTTGGTCCTGACAGGAAGCCTGACAGGTCGAGATTGTCCACAGGGAAAACCACCTTGTTATCTATTTTAGTGCTGGATAGCTCATGAAACACAAACCTGGAAGAAATCACAAACATGGTGATAAACAACTGTTCCTTAAAATAGCTAGGTTTTGGGACAGTTTCTCATGTATCTAACTTGGTTTTCAATCATTATGAAAAGGCAAATCCATATATTTAAGAAAACATATCAACAGTAGCTGAAAAAATATCTAAGTAAAGTTTGTTACATCCTTAATGTTATTTCATTCATATGATGGCAGGTCAGTCCTGTGGGTGAAGAAAACCCAATCATACTTAATGTTATTTCATTCTTATGATGGCAGGCCAGTCCTGTGGGTGAAGAAAACCCAATCATACTTAATGTTATTTCATTCTTATGATGGCAGGTCAGTCCTGTGGGTGAAGAAAACCCCATCATACTCAATGTTATTTCATTCTTATGACGGCAGGTCAGTCCTGTGGGTGAAGAAAACCCCATCATACTTAATGTTATTTCATTCATATGACTGCAGGCCAGTCCTGTGGGTGAAGAAAACCCCATCATACTTAATGTTATTTCATTCATATGATGGCAGGTCAGTCCTGTGGGTGAAG
>JAQQZZ010001625.1:0-11993 GCA_030265115.1 Mopalia vespertina
CTTTCATTTATGATTTTCACACTATAAAAAATTACTGAAAAATTAACCCCATAAAAAGAATTCATTTATTAATTAATACAAATTGAAATAAAAGACAATAACACCAATTTTTTGATTGACTACTTCATTGTGTCAAGTGAAAGGGATAGGGATAATTCATCATTTTCATTATAAATAAATCAGTTGAACATATATTTCACTTATTCACAAAAATAATTACCTTAAAACAAATATAAAAGTCCGTAAAGTAAAAGGTTTTCTTTCTTTTTCTTAATTTATGCATGCAACTTTAGTCTTGCATTAATCTATTTGTCTGTCAACATACAAACTAGTATTAATTAGGTTCATATTATACGTAGTAAAGCCATCTTAACATTCATCTGTATTCAGATGACAATTATCATGCTGTAAAACCTAAACATTTTAGAAACACAACAGCACGTTCTGTGTAGCGTTTAGTAACGCCCCCTTTATAACACGTTGAGCATCACTATTGTTTTGTTATTGGATACAAAATGTAATATTTAACGAATAAGAAGCAAATTCTATGATTAAAAACATATCATTCGCGTCTAAACATGACCTTTCAAGGCCTAAAGGAGCAATTTATTAAAATTTCTTCCGTGTTTAAATGGACGAATGCTAATAGTCTTTCAGTGAAAGTGGGTGGTTTTTCAACTCATTTACATTTTTCATGGAAGCAGTTCTCGCGCGCTCTGCAACATAACAAATTCTGCTATCGCTCACCTCTTTGTGTGCCTTTTTCCTTTTATGTTTCTTAGGTCCCTCCATTCCAAGTCCATTCCAAAGCATGGCTTAGCCACCACACTTTTAGTCAGGTCATTTCTGAAACGGCGTTTATCTGTCGTACCAGATTTTAGATGGTGTCATTTAGTGACAGACTTCGTTGACAGACAGCCAATGTTTACGAAAGGCCCAGGTCACCATTGACAAATACTAGACGAAATAAAAAAGGCAAAGAGCGAAAAAAAAAAAGTAAAACCATAATAAATTACATAAAATCACACACGCGTGTAACTTTAATAATTATTTTATGTCCCAAAATCCTATTGATGCGCAAACAAGACACTTAAATAACATTTACGGGTGGTTTTCATTGGTGTTTGGGTCTACCTAACCTCTGACCTACTTTGAACAAGAGGCAGAGGTCACCAAAAACATGGCAGGCGCTCAGCCGAAATCCGAATCAAAATTGTCTTTGGAGATCCGTACAAAATCGGTAGAACAAACTTTGATACCACTAGTGACTCAGGTAGGTGCATAAATATCTTTTCTTGGTGTGTGTTTTGTTTTTAGCCCATTTGTTGCTTTATTGTGCAGAATTTCTCGGAGGAACACACAGATGTTTTTACCATCCCGCTGTCTGACTCCGCTGTCACTTTGACTGGATTTTGACAAAAGACAAATAACATTACATGTTACATCTAGCAACTTAAATAGGTCACATTTGGGTGTATTAGTTTCCATTCAGTGTTTAATGGTGCTATTTAAAGTATGGCACAAGGGATGGAGAGGAAAAGATTCAAATAAATTTATTAAGTGGAACTTTATTGTGAAACAATCGTTGACACAAATTGACGAACTCGTCATCTGTGAGTCAGTATGCAACTTAACATGTATTTGCACTGCTGCAGGTGTAGATCAGGTCCAGGTACCGTCATTATATAGCGTATGCAATACTCACGGTACAGCTTCATCAAAAAACGTCTTGCAGATGGGGTTTATTTTATCCAAACTAAACAGAAAGTAAAATCTTTTTAAAGGTAATCAACGTGAAAAATGTCTGTCGATATACCTAAATCTTTCATGTTAAAGCTCCTTACCTCCACTCATCAATTTCTTCGTCTGTATAAAGTCCAAAACTTTCTCTAGCAACCAGCTATCAAAGTTCTCCTGCCATCTTGTTACCTAATTCCCATGCGCCTTTGTTCGTTCACAACATCTGGCATACAGTAAAGTCACAATTAAGGTCAGGATCTGCTTTGCCGAGTCAGGGGCACACAAAATCTCAAACTACAAAAAAAAATGGCTATCATGGCTGAGCTAGTGTAGCTTTGGTTCTGGACTGTATATTAATACACTACGTGCCTGATAGCAATTTTCAACAGGTACATAAAAATAAAGCCGCTTTTAGGCGCTCTATAACTTGTATGGGGAAAAATATCATGTATTGAATGAAATCTCCCATCGGCTTTACATGTAGATCCAGGTATCGTCAATGCAGGCTATACTACATAATACATTGACACATCGACATGTAAATCACTTTGTAAATTCAATTCCAGAAAAGTAAACAATTGATGTAGTCAGGACTTAGGGAGCTCAGTATTGGCTAATTTGACTGTTTCTTGTGTTTATACAGACTCGAGGTGCATTTTATTGGATTATGCACACTCTACATGATAAGGCAAAACATCGTTTACATGCTCACCAGAAGTATCAAATTTGCAATGTCGCAAATCAACTTTTTCGGAGATATTGTTATACTGAAGTAATAAAAAAAAACCAAAAATCTGTACAAATCTTATAATAATCATGTACAGGTAGTCAGGTACAACTGACAATTTTTTTAATGGCTAAAATATGACCGTCTGCAAATTTATAGGTGAAATACCCTTGTGTACAACATTAAAACACACTTAAACAAACCAAGCTCAAATATGAGGTCTTCTCTATTGTAAGTTTGTCTGGCAGAATTGTAAATAATGTTGCCACTTCCATAAAAAAAATTTTTATTGTGTTGGTTTTTATTAGGTATTATATTGTCGAAAACGATGAATAATTGCTTTGGACAGAACATTCTTGAAAAAAAATTTGGAGCAGATTGTGAATAACATTTAAGTCACATTCTCACACTACTATAAATTAAGCCCAGACAGCTTTTCTTTCTTTGAAGTGACTCAATGACTCTGAAACTCTTAAAGAGACTGACCAATGGTGACCATAAAGGCCACTTTCCCCATTTACCACGAGATAACGCTGGACAATGATTTCAGGGATGGCAAAACTATATTATTTGGAATAAAAGCACTTCATATCTAATCAAGGTTTGTGTATTTAAAGATCACATGATGATATATTTTGTTGAGCTAAAATATCTGACATTGTCTTTTTGAAACACGGGTCGTGATAAAAACCCCAACATATTCTATTAATCAAGGTGCCCGCGACCGTGGCTTAGTGGTTAGCTAGTGCGCTTTCTGAGCCTACTTCGATGCACAGTTTACAGGATCGAGTCCGTCTGTCGACCCTCGGGTATATGAGTGAGTCACAAGATGTGGCTCCGGCAATCGCGGGGTGGTTTTTACGAGGTTTCCTCACGGTTTTCCACCATAATAAGGCTAGGAGGAGTGTGAAGTGGACAATCCGTCGTCATATAAGTGAAATACCCTTGAGTATGACGTTAAACCCCAATCAAACAAACAGACAAACAAATCATATAAGCTAAATATCCTTGAGTACGATGTTTATCCCAAATAAAACAAACAAACAAATCTTACCTACTGCTCTTGCTATATGAGACAGTTAGATGGAGCCTAGTCAGGCCCTCATTTTGTGTTCGTGCCTTTGTGAGAAATTTGGTGAAAAGTGTAGACAATATTATTCAACAACCACGTAAACTTGACCCGATGTCAATAGGAGACACGAGTTCCTGAACAAAAAAATTTCCTGAAAATAGTCTGAAGTGCAATTATAAAATAAAAAATCATTTCGAAGCAGGAGTTTAATTTTATTTTATAAACTATCTGAACAAACCTAACCTCAATTTTTATTTTGCTTTCAGGTTATTTTGGGAAATATTTGAATGAATATAACGGGACATATATTCCCCCAGGATGGCGAGAATGGGTGGGGCTTGTGAAAAACTCTAGATTTTACAATTACACAATTAATTTTAACGGAAAAATGATCAAGCATGGAGATAATTATTACAAGGATTATTTTACGGATCTTATCGCTAATGACAGCGTGACATTCCTAAAGCAAAGTAAACAGTATTTTCCTAATAGGTAAGTACAATTTTAGTACCAATCAGCTGAAACCAATATTGCTGAATGAGTGAATACCTGCTAAAAACCCGTACTTCATACTGCCCTGGGGCTTTGCTCAGAGCGCTTTTAAATTTAATCACTATTAATAATATCTTGTCAGGTTAAAGGCCTATGTTTAATCCGTTATTAGTAATTTGATCTGGTATTAATAGGGTCTAATACTCTTTCAAAAAACCTGGACCTGGAAGTGCCCGAGAAACAACATGAAGTTTGTCAGACTGTTCTAGCATTTTTTTTTTTTAATCCGGGTTAAATTTATTGTCCTATTGTCCTAATTCATTAAGCTCTTAAAGTGGTTCTTAAAGTTAAGCAATATTGAGCAAATTTCAGCTTTTCATTTTCCCTTGAAAAAAAAGTTGAAAGTTTAAATCAACATTTTATTATTTTCACGTATGATGTTTTTTTGTGAAATTATTATTTAAGAGGACCATAAGAGTAAAGCAAAATGGTATTAAATGATGTTTGAAAATTGGTAAAGTCTCGCTTGAGCATTTTAATGAATAAGCTTCAGCCCTTTGTTCAGTTCAATGATATTGGGTGTGGTTTCCATCAACCAAAGTGCTGACACACTTGAACAAGCGTGAACTAACCATTACTTTAATAGAAACCATAATCAAACATAGGAGTAAACATGTTTTGGAAAAGATATCTGAACCGATATAATTTTACTATTCAAGTTGATATACTTCTGACAGAATATCTTCATTATTTTATTGCAACTATTTTTCCGGCTCTCATTGTAGACCAGTTATGATGGTATTAAGTGTGCCAGCCCCCCATGGACCGGAAGATGCAGCCCCGCAGTACCAGCACATGTTTTTTAATAACACAGATCATCGGTGAGTCATGAAGCCCTCATTTTTCTTTCCTGATCAGAGAATAAAATCATTGAGTAGTTGATTGAATTCTGTTATATTGCGGTCCAAATCATTTTACATGGGTACCTGTTTTTTGTTTCACTAATAATATCATTTTACTATTAAAGGACAGTGTTAATTGTTGTATTAAGTGAATTCATAAGAAACGGAAAGTCTGTCTTCGCTATAAGTGAAATATCCTTGAGCGTGGGGATAAATCCCAATCAACCAAACAAACAAAAATAAATTTCTTCCAGTGGTTTTGAGGACTCCGTTTTGATAGATTCTCATTGGCCTACTTAATCTGAGATCTAGAGGGGTTTATAGTACATTTCTTCTCGATTCTGAGCCAGTAACAGAAAATTTAGAATCCGACAGTACTTGTGAATCAGACTTGAGGGTGATTGTTATCCAACAACATCTAGGGACTACATGTATTTGCGAAATGATGGGCACCTTGTCTGAAGAAGCTGATTGATATACCCTAAATCACCTAAAATTTCGTCTATAATATGGCTACTTTAAAAGTTATATAACTTTAGTTTCTGAGGGTAAATACATGTTAACACAAATTATCTCTGTTGGCTTAAAATAAACTGGTCTCCCAGAGGCCCTCATAACATAATGATTACATGTTATAAAAACAGTTGAATGTACTAACTGTACAGACAATTTCAGAAGAACATACATGTAGATGATATGACAGGATGGTTAACATTTTAAAATGCATGATAAAACACTCATTAATCAAACATTGTTGGAAGAATACTTATTTTGTTTCCTTTTCTAGGACACCTTCGTGGAATTATGCTCCAAATGAAGACAAACAATGGCTTTTAAAACTTACTGGTAAAATGGAGCCTATCCACCAGAAATTTACCGATGCTTTACAAAGAAAACGTTTACAGACGTTACAATCTGTGGACGATCTTATTGAAAAGGTATGTCTACATCATGTTAGCCATCTCACTATTAAATGTCTGCATTATTTATGTTTATTTGATTGGTGTTTAACACCATACTCAAAAGGTATTTTCCTTGTATTATGACGTTGCATTGTCATTTTGGTAGAAAACGTGGTGAAGGGCAGATGTACATTGCAACTCTCAGGAGCTCTCAGAACTAGAATAACCCAGCTCATTTCTGTTTCAATTTTAAAACAAATCACAACGATCATGATTTAATAAAATAACCTTTTTGATGCAGCCATGTCACTTTATTACGTGTAACTACAAGGTAGAGCTATGAACTTGTATTTATAGCTTTGATAAGATATATTTCTAACCTTACATCTTTTTTTCAGATTCATCGAGAGTTAAAGAGTTTGGGGGAACTTGACAACACATACATCATGTTCACCTCCGACCATGGCTACCATCTTGGACAATACGGTTTAGTAAAAGGGAAAGCTATGCCTTATGATTTTGACGTAAGAGTTCCATTGTTCGTACGGGGGCCTGGAATTGCTCCTGGGTCCAGGTTAGTAGACTCAGTGTGTGAAAAAACTATGACCAAATAAATGTATGGCCGTCACTAGCTATTGTGTGGAAGTCCTTCAAAACCTTAAAAAGAACTGAGACATATCACAGATTCTTGTATTGTGGATATATGTCATAATATAAATTTATGTCTCTAACCCCGTTATAAATCGCCCTCAAGCTAACGGCAGTTTGTTTGAGTAGCAATGCTGTCTTTACTTTATAGCACTGGAGGAAAATTATCCGTCATTTTTTAAGTAACATTATAGAATCGCTTCACATCTTAGTTATGCTAGTGTCAGATCTTGTTGGAATACACCGCTGTCATATAAGACAAATACCCTTAAGCACTGCGTAAGACACCAATCAATCAATCAATCAATCATTATATATCAATTTAATTAGTCTTTGAATGCCTGTTCCTTGCACGATTCTTTTTTTTGGAGATTCCATGTTAGATCAATTATACTTCTACAACATGTTGTTGTTGTTTTTTGTTTTTTAAACAGAATGTTAAATCTGGTTGCAAACATAGACTTGGCGCCTACAATATTAGACATGGCTGGAGTGGATATTCCCGATCAAATGGATGGAAGATCATTTCTTAAACTGCTTACAAAGTCAGATTTCAACAGGTGAGGCAGAGTTATATCCCTTTAATCAACTTTTTTTGTTGAATAACTATTAGTTAATAATACTGTATTTTCATGTATTGAAGCGAATGTACCAAAGCTTCTATCAATGCTGTCATGTTAACACTTTATTGCATTTTTTGTACTGAACTCTAAACTTCAGTTTTCTGCTGTTCAGTAATTTGGTTCAAATATTGCTTCACCAGGAGAAGACAGTAAACCTTGTCATTGGTCGAAACACTGACAATATGGTCATGTGATTGGGTCTTCTGGACTAATTTTAAGACAAGGATAGAGATTAAAGGGAATGGAAGCACCAGAACTCTAGATGGAAATTGGTATTGAAATTTAGATACATGTATAGTGTAACCTCTATTATGAACCGCAGTGCTATTTTGAAAGAAGATATTGTGTCAAAAACCTTCAGTAAATATAGTTATGGTAATTTAAATTAATACCTAAAAACAGTTAAAGATTATTAATCTTGTACTGGAGGAAGATGACCTTTACAACAGTATACATTTAATGGTTGTGTTGTGTACGGTATTCAGTTTTGGTGAAATCTGCCACCACATTAGTGTAATACACTTCAACCATCAATCAATCAATCAATTAATAATTAAACCTATTTTCAACTGTTTCAGACATGGACCCAAGGTGTCTCGTTTTAAGAAAGGTTGGAGAGACAGTGTTCTTCTCACCCGTGGGTACGTTCGCTTAATCTTTTAGCTTATTGACCTCCCTGTCACCGTTAAGGGTAGTGAATAACCATCATAGCCACCATCTCAACATGTGCCGCTCTGTCATCATCATGACCCTCAGCCGTGGCTTAGTGGATAGCGTGTTCACTTACTAATCCTACAATTTACTGTTCAGGGGATCGAGTCTGTCTGTGGACCATCAGGTATATGAGTCACATTTTGTAGCTCTGACAATCTGGGGGTCGTTTCTACGAGGTTTCCTCTCCGTTTTCAATCGTTATTAGGCAAGGAGCAGCGTGAAGTGGACAGTCCATCATCCTATAAGTGAAATACCCTTGAGTATGACGTTAATACCTTAAACAAAAAAACAAACAAATGTCATCATGTACTGTGATTTATCCCATAAATAAGTTAATTTCAATGAAGTAGATTCCTGTGATATTTGCTTCATATCTCCACACGTGGGATACAACTTTCTGATGCTCTGATTGGTCACTTTCTGTTCATTGATACAATTTAACCAATGAAAAGCTACAACCTACACGGACTATTTTTTTATTTTAACTTGCAAATGACCTCTGTACTGTTTGAAACGACCATGGCTGACCTACAGTTTGACGATCGTATCACATGTAAGTTACACTAATGAACCTTTGGCATCGGCCTACGTGTTCATGTAATAAAATCATCATCTAATTTATGACAGGAGATTTAACGCTTCTCTCGTTTTCCATCTGTCTTTCAATCCATTCAAACTTTCGTGCTGAAAGAGTGCAATGCTCGTCACAACCACTGACCTATATAACATCTTTATATAGGTCAGTGGTAATGACACAATTTGATGTGTTTGGAAGTGTTCAAATGTCTCCGATTCTGTAATGATTTGTTAATGGGTCAGTAATAATTGTTAGACATTGACTCGAATGATTGTTTTT
Source organism: Mopalia vespertina (assembly GCA_030265115.1). Lineage (NCBI taxonomy): Eukaryota > Metazoa > Mollusca > Polyplacophora > Chitonida > Mopaliidae > Mopalia > Mopalia vespertina. The sequence goes on from JAQQZZ010001625.1 coordinate 8,677, forward strand.
TGTTCTATTCTATCATATTTCAGTTAAATACATATTGCATTTCAACCTGCACTGTTTTCTGTTATGCAAGTGTGATCACTCTAATGGACGCTTTACACGGACCCAAACGCTTCTCGTTTCTCTCTCTTGACAGCAAAGCAAAATATATATTGATTTTTTATTAAAATTGTTACAAAAGGCATTTATAGGACAAATAGAATCTCAAATTGGTGACCTGCATATCAAATTTATGAAACTCTGGTAGAAATGTTCATTTATTTCTCAAAAGAGGCTCGGAATAAATGAAAATCATTACCCTCGCTTCATAAATTTGAGCTAGTTAGGAGCCCCGAATTCAATCTTCACATGTTATGTCTAACCAAGCGGTTTCTGTTAATAATCTACTTTTGGTGTTTACGAATAAAAAATCTGTATTACTCCTTGAATATGGTACTGCTTTCCTACAAAAGAAATAGTGGTATGCTGCAATGTCAATAGATAGTATCCCAGTGTTGTTGTCACCTCGTAGCTGCGTCGCTAGGCGGCCATTACGACCTCGCCCGTAAGTATGCGGATGTCTAAAGCCCTCTATAGATACTGTAGGCAACACACAAGAGATGCTTGTTACAGAATGTGTATAATATTTGATGAGCTTAACTTCTTTTTGTCTGCAAATTTATATTATTTCAATGCGTTACATATGTAGGTGGATCCAGGACACTAGCTCTAAGCTTAGTACAAAAAGCAACAAAAAATTAAACAATTTAAGGCCCACAGGATATGGCGATAACATAATTCGGCATCTACAGTCAACTTGACATCTGCATCCATTCAACAGATTGCATGTAACTTGTTTACTTATCACCAATCAGTTGTTGGAAAGTTAAATTCCCTCAGGCTACATGCAAATCGTACTGCAAAATACCCTATTTTTGTTTTATCTGTCATTATCACAAATAGCTTAAACAGCCCAGTTGCTATGACCTAACATATTTATACAAAATGTTCATAACTGTTTTTGACAGTTTTTCGCAGTGTCAACTTTTTCCCCTGTAAAATTCAAAGACAACAACAACAACACAACCTTGAAGGAAAATAGGCCTGTACAGTTTACAAAAACTTACCATGACTAGCAGCGCACATGCGTGCATTGGCGTGGCTTTTGTCAGCTTTCTAAATATCCTCCAGTAGATGAACACTGGATAAAATGAAGTCAATTGTTGTCTTAACAAATTTTTGTATGATGATGTCTTAATTGTCCAAGATGAAAACACGACATACAGGCTGTCTGCACTTTGGCGGAAATACTCCTGCTAACCACATAAAAATCGACCTCCGCGGATTACCAAATAAATAGTACCAAACTCTTAACTCGAAAAAATAGTAAAAGACAGAGAACCGTATCGCATTTACAGTCACTTAAATCTTAAGAAGTATTTTTCCGTAAATAAAATATACACATTATTAAATGACGTTTGCTACTTACTTGATGCTACGTGCAGAAATTCTAAAAAGTAGTCCGGACAAATAGTTGCGTAAGGATAGGAGTGACACAATAATTATGGAGAAATAGGTCAAGCTCGGAATGCGAACAGTAGGTGGCGCTTTGTCGCTTTCTGCAGAGGGTCTTCACGTGGTGACTTCGACTACCGAAGAGTGAGGAAGCAGACATCGACAGAACTTTTCTTCCCACAATATAGGGGGCTTCTAGAAGTCTCGCCGAGAATGTGCGTGATGTGGAGTTTTGTTGCCAGACTCGTTTTGAAATCCTACCTTTTAACATTAGACTAAAACTGCTCTCTCCATTTCTTACGATTTAATATGAAATTAGGTAAAACCTAGTGGCGAGTGCAAGTTGGGTTTTTTTTAAATTTAATTATCTGTTACTCTGTGTGTGAAAAAAAAAAACCCATTGATGTAGTATACTGGTACAACCTAATAAGGCTACCGGTATGTAACATATTGTATGATTGACTTTAACTAGCCATGTCCTGCTGTCAATGTAACGGATATCAGTTTCCACAGTGCATTATACAACTAGCATGGATGTCCAATTTATGCACAACTCTGAAGACAACTTATAAAATAATTTTTTAAACATTATCCCCTACCAACAAATATCAACGATTATTAGGTATCGTAGAGTGTGACTATCAGACACTATTTTATAATTAGAATCTTAAAAATACATGTATCTTCAGTTGTTTATCATTTTTCGGTTTTGTGACTCTGGTCATCTATGATCAGATGATAATGTGTAATAAACTTTTCATCATGTATATCATTCACATTTTAACGATGGTACAGACCGTACAGTATTCTTCTGTTACTTTATCAGATTATCATGTTGCTTACCAGTCCAAAATAATTTTGCTAACCAACCCTTAGTAGATGTAAGACAAGTGCACCATTGCAAACTCATGAATGCCTTGGTGTACACATAATGTTCTAGCTAACTTTTTTTTTGACTGTTTAATGTCTAACTTAAGGAAACCCGTCCAAACTACATGTACCCTCGCCACCATTGGCAATAAAGAAAGTCACTAAGTCAAACAGTCTGATCACAAGATGTAATACAAATACATCATTAACAGATTGGCTTCTTGTTTCCATTCAGTTAACCTTTAGAGCAGCAGGAACTGCCCTCCAACCAGTCAAATTTATGAATGAGGTGAAATCTATTGCTGTTAAACACCATGTTCAAGGGCACAATTTATATATGAAGGTACAGGTGGTTGGGAGGATGCTTTCTGTTGCCATGCTGCTGTTGAAAAGAAGGGGCAGCGTGATGGTAGTTTCCTTCTCCCATGCCATCATGTGAGTGAAATAACTTAAAGTGCCGTGTTCAATCCCAATCAAACAGACAAACATCACAATCATAAAAATTTGTTTGTTTGTTGATGTAGAGCCATGTACTTAAAGTTGTATACTCTTATGATGGCTTGCCAGCCCAATGGGTAAAGGAAACCACCATCGAGAGACAAAACAAGACACTCACACGATGTAATCAAATACATCACAAACAGATCTGCTGCATGTGGCCCCTTAAGCCCTGAGAGCACCAGTGCAACAAGAAAGGAAACAGTTAAAAAACCAAAACCAAACAATAAAATGAGTGTTGCTCTGTTGAAAATGTTATCCATCCAGTGATAGTAAACTTGGAACAAACAGCCTTAAGCTAGGGGAAAAGCAGTTGATATCAATATTATTTGATTCATGTTTAATAAGTGTCATGCAGCCAGATTCTTGTTGAATTGACCCCCCACTCAGCCTTACATAGCTTGGATTCAACTGCCACTAATTTTGGTTCAATTAAGACACATTAAGTGATATTATTC